>CAXHKU010000407.1:0-66000 GCA_964017125.1 Flabesymbios commensalis
TCATTAATAACTTTTGAAGTACTAAATCAAACTTCGTCAAATTACCAGGGAAGTTGCCGTAATACCAGCCGATGGTGCCTGCAAATTTACATGGAAAACGGTTGAGAATTGACGTCTGAATTCACGTCGACATGAATAACTTTTAAAAATAATCAATCAAATTTCACACTGATCTCATAAATAACTTTTGAAGTACTTAATCAAACTTCGTCAAATTACCAGGGAAGTTGCCGTAATACGAGCCGATGGTGCCTGCAAATTTACATGGAAAACGGTTGAGAATTGACGTCCGAATTCACGTCGAAATGAATAGCTTTTACAAATATTCAATCAAATTTCACACTGATCTCATTAATAACTTTTGAAGTACTAAATCAAACTTCGTCAAATTACCAGGGAAGTTGCCGTAATACCAGCCGATGGTGCCTGCAAATTTACATGGAAAACGGTTGAGAATTGACGTCTGAATTCACGTCGACATGAATAACTTTTAAAAATAATCAATCAAATTTCACACTGATCTCATAAATAACTTTTGAAGTACTTAATCAAACTTCGTCAAATTACCAGGGAAGTTGCCGTAATACCAGCCGATGGTGCCTGCAAATTTACATGAAAAACGGTTGAGAATTGACGTCTGAATTCACGTCGACATGAATAACTTTTAAAAATAATCAATCAAATTTCACACTGATCTCATAAATAACTTGTGAAGCACTAAATCAAACATTGCCAAATTTACCGGGAAGTTGCCATAATACCAGCCGATGGTGCCTGCAAAATTACATGGAAAACGGTTGAGAATTGACGTCTGACTTCAAGTCGAAATGAATAACTTTTAAAAATATTCAATCAAATTTAACACTAATCTCATTAATAACTTTTGAAGTACTTAATCAAACTTCGTCAAATTACCAGGGAAGTTGCCGTAATACCAGCCGATGGTGCCTGCAAATTTACATGGAAAACGGTTGAGAATTGACGTCTGAATTCACGTCGACATGAATAACTTTTAAAAATAATCAATCAAATTTCACACTGATCTCATAAATAACTTTTGAAGCACTAAATCAAACTTCGCCAAATTTACAGGAAAGCTGCCGTAATACCAGCCGATGGTGCCTGCAAAATTAGATGGAAAACGGTTGAGAATTGACGTCTGAATTGACGTCAAAAGGAATAACTTTTACAAATATTCAATCAAATTTCACACTGATCTCATTAATAACTTTTGAAGTACTAAATCAAACTCCGCCAAATTTACAGGGAGGTTGCCGTAATACCAGCCGATTGTGCCTGCAAAATTACATAGAAAACGGTTGAGAATTGACGTCTGAATTGACGTCGAAAGGAATAACTTTTACAAATATTCAATCAAATTTCACACTGATCTCATTAATAACTTTTGAAGTACTAAATCAAACTTTTCCAAATTTACAGGGAAGTTCCCGTAATACCAGCCGATGGTGCCTGCAAAATTAGATGGAAAACGGTTGAGAATTGACGTCTGAATTGACGTCGAAATTAATAACTTTCACAAATATTCAATCAAATTTCACACTGATCTCATTAATAACTTTTGAACTACTAAATCAAACTTCGCCAAATTTACAGGGAAGTTGCCGTAATACCAGCCGATGGTGCCTGCAAAATTAGATGGAAAACGGTTGAGAATTGACGTCTGAATTCACGTCGAAATGAATAACTTTTAAAAATATTCAATCAAATTTCACACTAATCTCATTAATAACTTTTGAAGTACTTAATCAAACTTCGTCAAATTACCAGGGAAGTTGCCGTAATACCAGCCGATGGTGCCTGCAAATTTACATGGAAAACGGTTGAGAATTGACGTCTGAATTCACGTCGACATGAATAACTTTTAAAAATAATCAATCAAATTTCACACTGATCTCATAAATAACTTTTGAAGCACTAAATCAAACATTGCCAAATTTACAGGGAAGTTGCCGTAATACCATCCGATGGTGCCTGCAAAATTAGATGGAAAACGGTTGAGAATTGACGTCTAAATTGGCGTCGAAAGGAATAACTTTTACAAATATTCAATCAAATTACACGTCGAAATGAATAACTTTTAAAAATATTCAATCAAATTTCACACTGATCTCATAAATAACTTTTGAAGTACTAAATCAAACTTTTCCAAATTTACAGGGAAGTTCCCGTAATACCAGCCGATGGTGCCTGCAAAATTAGATGGAAAACGGTTGAGAATTGACGTCTGAATTGACGTCGAAATTAATAACTTTTACAAATATTCAATCAAATTTCACACTGATCTCATTAATAACTTTTGAAGTACTAAATCAAACTTCGCCAAATTTACAGGGAAGTTGCCGTAATACCAGCCGATGGTGCCTGCAAAATTACATTGAAACCGGTTGAGAATTGACGTCTGAATTGACGTCGAAAGGAATAACTTTTACAAATATTCAATCAAATTTCACACTGATCTCATTAATAACTTTTGAAGTACTAAATCAAACTTTGCCAAATTTACAGGGAATTTGCCGTAATACCAGCCGATGGTGCCTGCAAAATTAGATGGAAAACGGTTGAGAATTGACGTCTGAATTGACGTCGAAAGGAAATACTTTTACAAATATTCAATCAAATTTCACACTGATCTCATTTATAACTTTTGAAGTACTAAATCAAACTCCGCCAAATTTACAGGGAAGTTGCCGTAATACCAGCCGATGGTGCCTGCAAAATTAGATGGAAACCGGTTGAGAATTGACGTCTGAATTGACGTCGAAAGGAATAACTTTTACAAATATTCAATCAAATTTCACACTGATCTCATAAATAACTTTTGAAGTACTAAATCAAACTTTGCCAAATTAACAGGGAAGCTGCCGTAATACCAGCCGATGGTGCCTGCAAAATTAGATGAAAAACGGTTGAGAATTGACGTCTGAATTGACGTCGAAAGGAATAACTTTTACAAATATTCAATCAAATTTCACACTGATCTCATTAATAACTTTTGAAGTACTAAATCAAACTCCGCCAAATTTACAGGGAAGTTGCCGTAATACCAGCCGATTGTGCCTGCAAAATTACATGAAAAACGGTTGAGAATTGACGTCTGAATTGACGTCGAAATGAATAACTTTTACAAATATTCAATCAAATTTCACACTAATCTCATTAATAACTTTTGAAGTACTTAATCAAACTTCGTCAAATTACCAGGGAAGTTGCCGTAATACGAGCCGATGGTGCCTGCAAATTTACATGGAAAACGGTTGAGAATTGACGTCTGAATTCACGTCGAAATGAATAGCTTTTACAAATATTCAATCAAATTTCACACTGATCTCATTAATAACTTTTGAAGTACTAAATCAAACTTCGTCAAATTACCAGGGAAGTTGCCGTAATACCAGCCGATGGTGCCTGCAAATTTACATGGAAAACGGTTGGGAATTGACGTCTGAATTCACGTCGACATGAATAACTTTTAAAAATAATCAATCAAATTTCACACTGATCTCATAAATAACTTTTGAAGTACTTAATCAAACTTCGTCAAATTACCAGGGAAGTTGCCGTAATACCAGCCGATGGTGCCTGCAAATTTACATGGAAAACGGTTGAGAATTGACGTCTGAATTCACGTCGACATGAATAACTTTTAAAAATAATCAATCAAATTTCACACTGATCTCATAAATAACTTGTGAAGCACTAAATCAAACATTGCCAAATTTACCGGGAAGTTGCCATAATACCAGCCGATGGTGCCTGCAAAATTACAAGGAAAACGGTTGAGAATTGACGTCTGACTTCACGTCGAAATGAATAACTTTTAAAAATATTCAAACAAATTTAACACTAATCTCATTAATAACTTTTGAAGTACTTAATCAAACTTCGTCAAATTACCAGGGAAGTTGCCGTAATACCAGCCGATGGTGCCTGCAAATTTACATGGAAAACGGTTGAGAATTGACGTCTGAATTCACGTCGACATGAATAACTTTTAAAAATAATCAATCAAATTTCACACTGATCTCATAAATAACTTTTGAAGCACTAAATCAAACATTGCCAAATTTACAGGGAAGTTGCCGTAATACCATCCGATGGTGCCTGCAAAATTAGATGGAAAACGGTTGAGAATTGACGTCTAAATTGGCGTCGAAAGGAATAACTTTTACAAATATTCAATCAAATTACACGTCGAAATGAATAACTTTTAAAAATATTCAATCAAATTTCACACTGATCTCATAAATAACTTTTGAAGTACTAAATCAAACTTTTCCAAATTTACAGGGAAGTTCCCGTAATACCAGCCGATGGTGCCTGCAAAATTAGATGGAGAACGGTTGAGAATTGACGTCTGAATTGACGTCGAAATTAATAACTTTTACAAATATTCAATCAAATTTCACACTGATCTCATTAATAACTTTTGAAGTACTAAATCAAACTTCGCCAAATTTACAGGGAAGTTGCCGTAATACCAGCCGATGGTGCCTGCAAAATTACATTGAAACCGGTTGAGAATTGACGTCTGAATTGACGTCGAAAGGAATAACTTTTACAAATATTCAATCAAATTTCACACTGATCTCATTAAAAACTTTTGAAGTACTAAATCAAACTTTGCCAAATTTACAGGGAAGTTGCCGTAATACCAGCCGATGGTGCCTGCAAAATTAGATGGAAAACCGTTGAGAATTGACGTCTGAATTGACGTCGAAAGGAATAACTTTTACAAATATTCAATCAAATTTCACACTGATCTCATTTATAACTTTTGAAGTACTAAATCAAACTCCGCCAAATTTACAGGGAAGTTGCCGTAATACCAGTCGATGGTGCCTGCAAAATTAGATAGAAACCGGTTGAGAATTGACGTCTGAATTGACGTCGAAAGGAATAACTTTTACAAATATTCAATCAAATTTCACACTGATCTCATAAATAACTTTTGAAGTACTAAATCAAACTTTGCCAAATTAACAGGGAAGCTGCCGTAATACCAGCCGATGGTGCCTGCAAAATTAGATGGAAAACGGTTGAGAATTGACGTCTGAATTGACGTCGAAAGGAATAACTTCTACAAATATTCAATCAAATTTCACACTAATCTCATTAATAACTTTTGAAGTACTTAATCAAACTTCGTCAAATTACCAGGGAAGTTGCCGTAATACGAGCCAATGGTGCCTGCAAATTTACATGGAAAACGGTTGAGAATTGACGTCTGAATTCACGTCGAAATGAATAGCTTTTACAAATATTCAATCAAATTTCACACTGATCTCATTAATAACTTTTGAAGTACTAAATCAAACTTCGTCAAATTACCAGGGAAGTTGCCGTAATACCAGCCGATGGTGCCTGCAAATTTACATGGAAAACGGTTGAGAATTAACGTCTGAATTCACGTCGACATGAATAACTTTTAAAAATAATCAATCAAATTTCACACTGATCTCATAAATAACTTTTGAAGTACTTAATCAAACTTCGTCAAATTACCAGGGAAGTTGCCGTAATACCAGCCGATGGTGCCTGCAAATTTACATGGAAAACGGTTGAGAATTGACGTCTGAATTCACGTCGACATGAATAACTTTTAAAAATAATCAATCAAATTTCACACTGATCTCATAAATAACTTGTGAAGCACTAAATCAAACATTGCCAAATTTACCGGGAAGTTGCCATAATACCAGCCGATGGTGCCTGCAAAATTACAAGGAAAACGGTTGAGAATTGACGTCTGACTTCACGTCGAAATGAATAACTTTTAAAAATATTCAATCAAATTTAACACTAATCTCATTAATAACTTTTGAAGTACTTAATCAAACTTCGTCAAATTACCAGGGAAGTTGCCGTAATACCAGCCGATGGTGCCTGCAAATTTACATGGAAAACGGTTGAGAATTGACGTCTGAATTCACGTCGACATGAATAACTTTTAAAAATAATCAATCAAATTTCACACTGATCTCATAAATAACTTTTGAAGCACTAAATCAAACTTCGCCAAATTTACAGGAAAGCTGCCGTAATACCAGCCGATGGTGCCTGCAAAATTAGATGGAAAACGGTTGAGAATTGACGTCTGAATTGACGTCAAAAGGAATAACTTTTACAAATATTCAATCAAATTTCACACTGATCTCATTAATAACTTTTGAAGTACTAAATCAAACTCCGCCAAATTTACAGGGAGGTTGCCGTAATACCAGCCGATTGTGCCTGCAAAATTACATAGAAAACGGTTGAGAATTGACGTCTGAATTGACGTCGAAAGGAATAACTTTTACAAATATTCAATCAAATTTCACACTGATCTCATTAATAACTTTTGAAGTACTAAATCAAACTTTTCCAAATTCACAGGGAAGTTCCCGTAATACCAGCCGATGGTGCCTGCAAAATTAGATGGAAAACGGTTGAGAATTGACGTCTGAATTGACGTCGAAATTAATAACTTTTACAAATATTCAATCAAATTTCACACTGATCTCATTAATAACTTTTGAAGTACTAAATCAAACTTCGCCAAATTTACAGGGAAGTTGCCGTAATACCAGCCGATGGTGCCTGCAAAATTACATTGAAACCGGTTGAGAATTGACGTCTGAATTGACGTCGAAAGGAATAACTTTTACAAATATTCAATCAAATTTCACACTGATCTCATTAATAACTTTTGAAGTACTAAATCAAACTTTGCCAAATTTACAGGGAAGTTGCCGTAATACCAGCCGATGGTGCCTGCAAAATTAGATGGAAACCGGTTGAGAATTGACGTCTGAATTGACGTCGAAAGGAATAACTTTTACAAATATTCAATCAAATTTCACACTGATCTCATAAATAACTTTTGAAGTACTAAATCAAACTTTGCCAAATTAACAGGGAAGCTGCCGTAATACCAGCCGATGGTGCCTGCAAAATTAGATGGAAAACGGTTGAGAATTGACGTCTGAATTGACGTCGAAAGGAATAACTTTTACAAATATTCAATCAAATTTCACACTGATCTCATTAATAACTTTTGAAGTACTAAATCAAACTCCGCCAAATTTACAGGGAAGTTGCCGTAATACCAGCCGATTGTGCCTGCAAAATTACATGAAAAGCGGTTGAGAATTGACGTCTGAATTGACGTCGAAATGAATAACTTTTACAAATATTCAATCAAATTTCACACTAATCTCATTAATAACTTTTGAAGTACTTAATCAAACTTCGTCAAATTACCAGGGAAGTTGCCGTAATACGAGCCGATGGTGCCTGCAAATTTACATGGAAAACGGTTGGGAATTGACGTCTGAATTCACGTCGAAATGAATAGCTTTTACAAATATTCAATCAAATTTCACTCTGATCTCATTAATAACTTTTGAAGTACTAAATCAAACTTCGTCAAATTACCAGGGAAGTTGCCGTAATACCAGCAGATGGTGCCTGCAAATTTACATGGAAAACGGTTGAGAATTGACGTCTGAATTCACGTCGACATGAATAACTTTTAAAAATAATCAATCAAATTTCACACTGATCTCATAAATAACTTTTGAAGTACTTAATCAAACTTCGTCAAATTACCAGGGAAGTTGCCGTAATACCAGCCGATGGTGCCTGCAAATTTACATGGAAAACGGTTGAGAATTGACGTCTGAATTCACGTCGACATGAATAACTTTTAAAAATAATCAATCAAATTTCACACTGATCTCATAAATAACTTTTGAAGCACTAAATCAAACATTGCCAAATTTACCGGGAAGTTGCCATAATACCAGCCGATGGTGCCTGCAGAATTACATGGAAAACGGTTGAGAATTGACGTCTGACTTCACGTCGAAATGAATACCTTTTAAAAATATTCAATCAAATTTAACACTAATCTCATTAATAACTTTTGAAGTACTTAATTAAACTTCGTCAAATTACCAGGGAAGTTGCCGTAATATCAGCCGATGGTGCCTGCAAATTTACATGGAAAACGGTTGAGAATTCACGTCTGAATTCACGTCGACATGAATAACTTTTAAAAATAATCAATCAAATTTCACACTGATCTCATAAATAACTTTTGAAGCACTAAATCAAACTTCGCCAAATTTACAGGAAAGCTGCCGCAATACCAGCCGATGGTGCCTGCAAAATTAGATGGAAAACGGTTGAGAATTGACGTCTGAATTGACGTCAAAAGGAATAACTTTTACAAATATTCAATCAAATTTCACACTGATCTCATTAATAACTTTTGAAGTACTAAATCAAACTCCGCCAAATTTACAGGGAGGTTGCCGTAATACCAGCCGATTGTGCCTGCAAAATTACATAGAAAACGGTTGAGAATTGACGTCTGAATTGACGTCGAAAGGAATAACTTTTACAAATATTCAATCAAATTTCACACTGATCTCATTAATAACTTTTGAAGTACTAAATCAAACTCCGCCAAATTTACAAGGAAGTTGCCGTAATACCAGCCGATTGTGCCTGCAAAATTACATGGAAAACGGTTGAGAATTGACGTCTGAATTGACGTCGAAATGAAAAACTTTTACAAATATTCAATCAAATTTCACACTAATCTCATTAATAACTTTTGAAGAACTTAATCAAACTTCGTCAAATTACCAGGGAAGTTGCCGTAATACCAGCCGATGGTGCCTGCAAATTTACATAGAAAACGGTTGAGAATTGACGTCTGAATTCACGTCGAAATGAATAACTTTTACAAATATTCAATCAAATTTCACAATGATCTCATTAATAACTTTTGAAGTACTAAATCAAACTTCGCCAAATTTACCGGGAAGTTGCCATAATACCAGCCGATGGTGCCTGCAAAATTACATGGAAAACGGTTGAGAATTGACGTCTGAATTCACGTCGAAATGAATAACTTTTAAAAATATTCAATCAAATTTCACATTAATCTCATTAATAACTTTTGAAGCACTAAATCAACCTTTGCCAAATTTACAGGGAAGTTGCCGTAATACCAGCCGATGGTGCCTGCAAAATTAGATGGAAAACGGTTGAGAATTGACGTCTGAATTGACGTCGAAATGAATAACTTTTACAAATATTCAATCAAATTTCACGTCGAGATGAATAACTTTTACAAATATTCAATCAAATTTCACACTGATCTCATTAATAACTTTTGAACTACTAAATCAAACTTTTCCAAATTTACAGGGAAGTTCCCGTAATACCAACCGATGGTGCCTGCAAAATTACATGGAAAACGGTTGAGAATTGACGTCTGAATTGACGTCGAAATGAATAACTTTTACAAATATTCAATCAAATTTCACACTGATCTCATTAATAACTTTTGAAGTACTAAATCAAACTTCGCCAAATTTACAGGGAAGTTGCCGTAATACCAGCCGATGGTGCCTGCAAAATTACATGGAAACCGGTTGAGAATTGACGTCTGAATTGACGTCGAAAGGAATAACTTTTACAAAAATTCAATCAAATTTCACACTGATCTCATTAATAACTTTTGAAGTACTAAATCAAACTTTGCCAAATTTACAGAGAAGTTGCCGTAATACCAGCCGATGGTGCCTGCAAAATTAGATGGAAAACGGTTGAGAATTGACGTCTGAATTGACGTCGAAATGAATAACTTTTAAAAATATTCAATCAAATTTCACACTGATCTCATTAATAACTTTTGAAGTACTAAATCAAACTTCGCCAAATTTACAGGGAAGTTGCCGTAATACCAGCCGATGGTGCCTGCACAATTACATGGAAACCGTTTGAGAATTGACGTCTGAATTGACGTCGAAAGGAATAACTTTTACAAATATTCAATCAAATTTCACACTGATCTCATAAATAACTTTTGAAGTACTAAATCAAACTTTGCCAAATTTACAAGGAAGTTGCCGTAATACCAGCCGATGGTGCCTGCAAAATTAGATGGAAAACGGTTGAGAATTGACGTCTGAATTGGCGTCGAAAGGAATAACTTTTACAAATATTCAATCAAATTTCACACTGATCTCATTAATAACTTTTGAAGTACTAAATCAAACTCCGCCAAATTTACAGGGAAGTTGCCGTAATACCAGCCGATTGTGCCTGCAAAATTACATGGAAAACGGTTGAGAATTGACGTCTGAATTGACGTCGATATGAATAACTTTTACAAATATTCAATCAAATTTCACACTAATCTCATTAATAACTTTTGAAGTACTTAATCAAACTTAGTCAAATTACCAGGGAAGTTGCCGTAATACCAGCCGATGGTGCCTGCAAATTTACATGGAAAACGGTTGAGAATTGACGTCTGAATTCACGCCCAAATGAATAACTTTTACAAATATTCAATCAAATTTCACACTGATCTCATTAATAACTTTTGAAGTACTAAATCAAACTTCGTCAAATTTACCGGGAAGTTGCCATAATACCAGCCGATGGTGCCTGCAAAATTACATGGAAAACGGTTGAGAATTGACGTCTGAATTGACGTCGAAATGAAAAACTTTTACAAATATTCAATCAAATTTCACACTAATCTCATTAATAACTTTTGAAGTACTTAATCAAACTTCGTCAAATTACCAGGGAAGTTGCCGTAATACCAGCCGATGGTGCCTGCAAATTTACATAGAAAACGGTTGAGAATTGACGTCTGGATTCACGTCGAAATGAATAACTTTTACAAATATTCAATCAAATTTCACACTGATCTCATTAATAACTTTTGAAGTACTAAATCAAACTTCGCCAAATTTACCGGGAAGTTGCCATAATACCAGCCGATGGTGCCTGCAAAATTACATGGAAAAAGGTTGAGAATTGACGTCTGAATTCACGTCGAAATGAATAACTTTTAAAAATATTCAATCAAATTTCACACTAATCTCATTAATAACTTTTGAAGCACTAAATCAACCTTTGCCAAATTTACAGGGAAGTTGCCGTAATACCAGCCGATGGTGCCTGCAAAATTAGATGGAAAACGGTTGAGAATTGACGTCTGAATTGACGTCGAAATGAATAACTTTTACAAATATTCAATCAAATTTCACGTCGAGATGAATAACTTTTACAAATATTCAATCAAATTTCACACTGATCTCATTAATAACTTTTGAACTACTAAATCAAACTTTTCCAAATTTACAGGGAAGTTCCCGTAGTACCAACCGATGGTGCCTGCAAAATTACATGGAAAACGGTTGAGAATTGACGTCTGAATTGACGTCGAAATGAATAACTTTTACAAATATTCAATCAAATTTCACACTGATCTCATTAATAACTTTTGAAGTACTAAATCAAACTTCGCCAAATTTACAGGGAAGTTGCCGTAATACCAGCCGATGGTGCCTGCAAAATTACATGGAAACCGGTTGAGAATTGACGTCTGAATTGACGTCGAAAGGAATAACTTTTACAAAAATTCAATCAAATTTCACACTAATCTCATTAATAACTTTTGAAGTACTAAATCAAACTTTGCCAAATTTACAGAGAAGTTGCCGTAATACCAGCCGATGGTGCCTGCAAAATTAGATGGAAAACGGTTGAGAATTGACGTCTGAATTGACGTCGAAATGAATAACTTTTAAAAATATTCAATCAAATTTCACACTGATCTCATTAATAACTTTTGAAGTACTAAATCAAACTTCGCCAAATTTACAGGGAAGTTGCCGTAATACCAGCCGATGGTGCCTGCAAAATTACATGGAAACCGGTTGAGAATTGACGTCTGAATTGACGTCGAAAGGAATAACTTTTACAAATATTCAATCAAATTTCACACTGATCTCATAAATAACTTTTGAAGTACTAAATCAAACTTTGCCAAATTTACAAGGAAGTTGCCGTAATACCAGCCGATGGTGCCTGCAAAATTAGATGGAAAACGGTTGAGAATTGACGTCTGAATTGGCGTCGAAAGGAATAACTTTTACAAATATTCAATCAAATTTCACACTGATCTCATTAATAACTTTTGAAGTACTAAATCAAACTCCGCCAAATTTACAGGGAAGTTGCCGTAATACCAGCCGATTGTGCCTGCAAAATTACATGGAAAACGGTTGAGAATTGACGTCTGAATTGACGTCGATATGAATAACTTTTACAAATATTCAATCAAATTTCACACTAATCTCATTAATAACTTTTGAAGTACTTAATCAAACTTCGTCAAATTACCAGGGAAGTTGCCGTAATACCAGCCGATGGTGCCTGCAAATTTACATGGAAAACGGTTGAGAATTGACGTCTGAATTCACGTCCAAATGAATAACTTTTACAAATATTCAATCAAATTTCACACTGATCTCATTAATAACTTTTGAAGTACTAAATCAAACTTCGTCAAATTTACCGGGAAGTTGCCATTATACCAGCCGATGGTGCCTGCAAAATTACATGGAAAACGGTTGAGAATTGACGTCTGAATTGACGTCGAAATGAAAAACTTTTACAAATATTCAATCAAATTTCACACTAATCTCATTAATAACTTTTGAAGTACTTAATCAAACTTCGTCAAATTACCAGGGAAGTTGCCGTAATACCAGCCGATGGTGCCTGCAAATTTACATAGAAAACGGTTGAGAATTGACGTCTGAATTCACGTCGAAATGAATAACTTTTACAAATATTCAATCAAATTTCACACTGATCTCATTAATAACTTTTGAAGTACTAAATCAAACTTCGCCAAATTTACCGGGAAGTTGCCATAATACCAGCCGATAATGCCTGCAAAATTACATGGAAAACGGTTGAGAATTGACGTCTGAATTCACGTCGAAATGAATAACTTTTAAAAATATTCAATCAAATTTCACACTAATCTCATTAATAACTTTTGAAGCACTAAATCAACCTTTGCCAAATTTACAGGGAAGTTGCCGTAATACCAGCCGATGGTGCCTGCAAAACTAGATGGAAAACGGTTGAGAATTGACGTCTGAATTGACGTCGAAAGGAATAACTTTTACAAATATTCAATCAAATTTCACGTCGAGATGAATAACTTTTACAAATATTCAATCAAATTTCACACTGATCTCATTAATAACTTTTGAACTACTAAATCAAACTTTTCCAAATTTACAGGGAAGTTCCCGTAATACCAACCGATGGTGCCTGCAAAATTACATGGAAAACGGTTGAGAATTGACGTCTGAATTGACGTCGAAATGAATAACTTTTACAAATATTCAATCAAATTTCACACTGATCTCATTAATAACTTTTGAAGTACTAAATCAAACTTCGCCAAATTTACAGGGAAGTTGCCGTAATACCAGCCGATGGTGCCTGCAAAATTACATGGAAACCGGTTGAGAATTGACGTCTGAATTGACGTCGAAAGGAATAACTTTTACAAAAATTTAATCAAATTTCACACTGATCTCATTAATAACTTTTGAAGTACTAAATCAAATTTTGCCAAATTTACAGAGAAGTTGCCGTAATACCAGCCGATGGTGCCTGCAAAATTAGATGGAAAACGGTTGAGAATTGACGTCTGAATTGACGTCGAAATGAATAACTTTTAAAAATATTCAATCAAATTTCACACTGATCTCATTAATAACTTTTGAAGTACTGAATCAAACTTCGCCAAATTTACAGGGTAGTTGCCGTAATACCAGCCGATGGTGCCTGCAAAATTACATGGAAACCAGTTGAGAATTGACGTCTGAATTGACGTCGAAAGGAATAACTTTTAAAAATTTTCAATCAAATTTCACACTGATCTCATAAATAACTTTTGAAGTACTAAATCAAACTTTGCCAAATTTACAAGGAAGTTGCCGTAATACCAGCCGATGGTGCCTGCAAAATTAGATGGAAAACGGTTGAGAATTGACGTCTGAATTGACGTCGAAATGAATAACTTTTACAAATATTCAATCAAATTTCACACTGATCTCATTAATAACTTTTGAAGTACTAAATCAAACTTCGCCAAATTTACCGGGAAGTTGCCATAATACCAGCCGATGGTGCCTGCAAAATTACATGGAAAACGGTTGAGAATTGACGTCTGAATTCACGTCGAAATGAATAACTTTTAATAATATTCAATCAAATTTCACACTAATCTCATTAATAACTTTTGAAGCACTAAATCAACCTTTGCCAAATTTACAGGGAAGTTGCCGTAATACCAGCCGATGGTGCCTGCAAAATTAGATGGAAAACGGTTGAGAATTGACGTCTGAATTGACGTCGAAAGGAATAACTTTTACAAATATTCAATCAAATTTCACGTCGAGATGAATAACTTTTACAAATATTCAATCAAATTTCACACTGATCTCATTAATAACTTTTGAACTACTAAATCAAACTTCGCCAAATTTACCGGGAAGTTGCCATAATACCAGCCGATGGTGCCTGCAAAATTACATGGAAAACGGTTGAGAATTGACGTCTGAATTGACGTCGAAATGAATAACTTTTACAAATATTCAATCAATTTTCACACTAATCTCATTAATAACTTTTGAAGTACTTAATCAAACTTCGTCAAATTACCAGGGAAGTTGCCGTAATACCAGCCGATGGTGCCTGCAAATTTACATGGTAAACGGTTGAGAATTGACGTCTGAATTCACGTCCAAATGAATAACTTTTTCAAATATTCAATCAAATTTCACACTAATCTCATTAATAACTTTTGAAGTACTAAATCAAACTTCGTCAAATTTACCGGGAAGTTGCCATAATACCAGCCGATGGTGCCTGCAAAATTACATGGAAAACGGTTGAGAATTGACGTCTGAATTGACGTCGAAATGAAAAACTTTTACAAATATTCAATTAAATTTCACATTAATCTCATTAATAACTTTTGAAGTACTTAATCAAACTTCGTCAAATTACCAGGGAAGTTGCCGTAATACCAGCCGATGGTGCCTGCAAATTTACATAGAAAACGGTTGAGAATTGACGTCTGAATTCACGTCGAAATGAATAACTTTTACAAATATTCAATCAAATTTCACACTAATCTCATTAATAACTTTTGAAGCACTAAATCAACCTTTGCCAAATTTACAGGGAAGTTGCCGTAATACCAGCCGATGGTGCCTGCAAAATTAGATGGAAAACGGTTGAGAATTGACGTCTGAATTGACGTCGAAAGGAATAACTTTTACAAATATTCAATCAAATTTCACGTCGAGATGAATAACTTTTACAAATATTCAATCAAATTTCACACTGATCTCATTAATAACTTTTGAACTACTAAATCAAACTTCGCCAAATTTACCGGGAAGTTGCCATAATACCAGCCGATGGTGCCTGCAAAATTACATGGAAAACGGTTGAGAATTGACGTCTGAATTGACGTCGAAATGAATAACTTTTACAAATATTCAATCAATTTTCACACTAATCTCATTAATAACTTTTGAAGTACTTAATCAAACTTCGTCAAATTACCAGGGAAGTTGCCGTAATACCAGCCGATGGTGCCTGCAAATTTACATGGAAAACGGTTGAGAATTGACGTCTGAATTCACGTCCAAATGAATAACTTTTTCAAATATTCAATCAAATTTCACACTAATCTCATTAATAACTTTTGAAGTACTAAATCAAACTTCGTCAAATTTACCGGGAAGTTGCCATAATACCAGCCGATGGTGCCTGCAAAATTACATGGAAAACGGTTGAGAATTGACGTCTGAATTGACGTCGAAATGAAAAACTTTTACAAATATTCAATTAAATTTCACATTAATCTCATTAATAACTTTTGAAGTACTTAATCAAACTTCGTCAAATTACCAGGGAAGTTGCCGTAATACCAGCCGATGGTGCCTGCAAATTTACATAGAAAACGGTTGAGAATTGACGTCTGAATTCACGTCGAAATGAATAACTTTTACAAATATTCAATCAAATTTCACACTGATCTCATTAATAACTTTTGAAGTACTAAATCAAACTTCGCCAAATTTACCGGGAAGTTGCCATAATACCAGCCGATGGTGCCTGCAAAATTACATGGAAAACGGTTGAGAATTGACGTCTGAATTCACGTCGAAATGAATAACTTTTAAAAATATTCAATCAAATTTCACACTAATCTCATTAATAACTTTTGAAGCACTAAATCAACCTTTGCCAAATTTACAGGGAAGTTGCCGTAATACCAGCCGATGGTGCCTGCAAAATTAGATGGAAAACGGTTGAGAATTGACGTCTGAATTGACGTCGAAAGGAATAACTTTTACAAATATTCAATCAAATTTCACGTCGAGATGAATAACTTTTACAAATATTCAATCAAATTTCACACTGATCTCATTAATAACTTTTGAACTACTAAATCAAACTTTTCCAAATTTACAGGGAAGTTCCCGTAATACCAAACGATGGTGCCTGCAAAATTACATGGAAAACGGTTGAGAATTGACGTCTGAATTGACGTCGAAATGAATAACTTTTACAAATATTCAATCAAATTTCACACTGATCTCATTAATAACTTTTGAAGTACTAAATCAAACTTCGCCAAATTTACATGGAAGTTGCCGTAATACCAGCCGATGGTGCCTGCAAAATTACATGGAAACCGGTTGAGAATTGACGTCTGAATTGACGTCGAAAGGAATAACTTTTACAAAAATTCAATCAAATTTCACACTGATCTCATTAATAACTTTTGAAGTACTAAATCAAACTTTGCCAAATTTACAGAGAAGTTGCCGAAATACCAGCCGATGGTGCCTGCAAAATTAGATGGAAAACGGTTGAGAATTGACGTCTGAATTGACGTCGAAATGAATAACTTTTAAAAATATTCAATCAAATTTCACACTGATCTCATTAATAACTTTTGAAGTACTAAATCAAACTTCGCCAAATTTACAGGGAAGTTGCCGTAATACCAGCCGATGGTGCCTGCAAAATTACATGGAAACCGGTTGAGAATTGACGTCTGAATTGACGTCGAAAGGAATAACTTTTACAAATATTCAATCAAATTTCACACTGATCTCATAAATAACTTTTGAAGTACTAAATCAAACTTTGCCAAATTTACAAGGAAGTTGCCGTAATACCAGCCGATGGTGCCTGCAAAATTAGATGGAAAACGGTTGAGAATTGACGTCTGAATTGACGTCGAAAGGAATAACTTTTACAAATATTCAATCAAATTTCACACTGATCTCATTAATAACTTTTGAAGTACTAAATCAAACTTCGCCAAATTTACAGGAAAGCTGCCGTAATACCAGCCGATGGTGCCTGCAAAATTAGATGGAAAACGGTTGAGAATTGACGTCTGAATTGACGTCAAAAGGAATAACTTTTACAAATATTCAATCAAATTTCACACTGATCTCATTAATAACTTTTGAAGTACTAAATCAAACTCCGCCAAATTACAGGGAGGTTGCCGTAATACCAGCCGATTGTGCCTGCAAAATTACATAGAAAACGGTTGAGAATTGACGTCTGAATTGACGTCGAAAGGAATAACTTTTACAAATATTCAATCAAATTTCACACTGATCTCATTAATAACTTTTGAAGTACTAAATCAAACTCCGCCAAATTTACAGGGAAGTTGCCGTAATACCAGCCGATGGTGCCTGCAAATTTACATAGAAAACGGTTGAGAATTGACGTCTGAATTCACGTCGAAATGAATAACTTTTACAAATATTCAATCAAATTTCACACTGATCTCATTAATAACTTTTGAAGTACTAAATCAAACTTCGCCAAATTTAGCGGGAAGTTGCCATAATACCAGCCGATGGTGCCTGCAAAATTACATGGAAAACGGTTGAGAATTGACGTCTGAATTCACGTCGAAATGAATAACTTTTAAAAATATTCAATCAAATTTCACACTAATCTCATTAATAACTTTTGAAGCACTACATCAACCTTTGCCAAATTTACAGGGAAGTTGCCGTAATACCAGCCGATGGTGCCTGCAAAATTAGATGGAAAACGGTTGAGAATTGACGTCTGAATTGACGTCGAAAGGAATAACTTTTACAAATATTCAATCAAATTTCACGTCGAGATGAATAACTTTTACAAATATTCAATCAAATTTCACACTGATCTCATTAATAACTTTTGAACTACTAAATCAAACTTTTCCAAATTTACAGGGAAGTTCCCGTCATACCAACCGATGGTGCCTGCAAAATTACATGGAAAACGGTTGAGAATTGACGTCTGAATTGACGTCGAAATGAATAACTTTTACAAATATTCAATCAAATTTTACACTGATCTCATTAATAACTTTTGAAGTACTAAATCAAACTTCGCCAAATTTACAGGGAAGTTGCCGTAATACCAGCCGATGGTGCCTGCAAAATTACATGGAAACCGGTTGAGAATTGACGTCTGAATTGACGTCGAAAGGAATAACTTTTACAAAAATTCAATCAAATTTCACACTGATCTCATTAATAACTTTTGAAGTACTAAATCAAACTTTGCCAAATTTACAGAGAAGTTGCCGTAATACCAGCCGATGGTGCCTGCAAAATTAGATGGAAAACGGTTGAGAATTGACGTCTGAATTGACGTCGAAATGAATAACTTTTAAAAATATTCAATCAAATTTCACACTGATCTCATTAATAACTTTTGAAGTACTAAATCAAACTTCGCCAAATTTACAGGGAATTTGCCGTAATACCAGCCGATGGTGCCTGCAAAATTACATGGAAACCGGTTGAGAATTGACGTCTGAATTGATGTCGAAAGGAATAACTTTTACAAATATTCAATCAATTTTCACACTGATCTCATAAATAACTTTTGAAGTACTAAATCAAACTTTGCCAAATTTACAAGGAAGTTGCCGTAATACCAGCCGATGGTGCCTGCAAAATTAGATGGAAAACGGTTGAGAATTGACGTCTGAATTGACGTCGAAAGGAATAACTTTTACAAATATTCAATCAAATTTCACACTGATCTCATTAATAACTTTTGAAGTACTAAATCAAACTCCGCCAAATTACCAGGGAAGTTGCCGTAATACCAGCCGATGGTGCCTGCAAATTTACATAGAAAACGGTTGAGAATTGACGTCTGAATTCACGTCCAAATGAATAACTTTTACAAATATTCAATCAAATTTCACACTAATCTCATTAATAACTTTTGAAGTACTAAATCAAACTTCGTCAAATTTACCGGGAAGTTGCCATAATACCAGCCGATGGTGCCTGCAAAATTACATGGAAAACGGTTGAGAATTGACGTCTGAATTGACGTCGAAATGAAAAACTTTTACAAATATTCAATCAAATTTCACACTAATCTCATTAATAACTTTTGAAGTACTTAATCAAACTTCGTCAAATTACCAGGGAAGTTGCCGTAATACCAGCCGATGGTGCCTGCAAATTTACATAGAAAACGGTTGAGAATTGACGTCTGAATTCACGTCGAAATGAATAACTTTTACAAATATTCAATCAAATTTCACACTGATCTCATTAATAACTTTTGAAGTACTAAATCAAACTTCGCCAAATTTACCGGGAAGTTGCCATAATACCAGCCGATGGTGCCTGCAAAATTACATGGAAAACGGTTGAGAATTGACGTCTGAATTCACGTCGAAATGAATAACTTTTAAAAATATTCAATCAAATTTCACACTAATCTCATTAATAACTTTTGAAGCACTAAATCAACCTTTGCCAAATTTACAGGGAAGTTGCCGTAATACCAGCCGATGGTGCCTGCAAAATTAGATGGAAAACGGTTGAGAATTGACGTCTGAATTGACGTCGAAAGGAATAACTTTTACAAATATTCAATCAAATTTCACGTCGAGATGAATAACTTTTACAAATATTCAATCAAATTTCACACTGATCTCATTAATAACTTTTGAACTACTAAATCAAGCTTTTCCAAATTTACAGGGAAGTTCCCGTAATACCAAACGATGGTGCCTGCAAAATTACATGGAAAACGGTTGAGAATTGACGTCTGAATTGACGTCGAAATGAATAACTTTTACAAATATTCAATCAAATTTCACACTGATCTCATTAATAACTTTTGAAGTACTAAATCAAACTTCGCCAAATTTACAGGGAAGTTGCCGTAATACCAGCCGATGGTGCCTGCAAAATTACATGGAAACCGGTTGAGAATTGACGTCTGAATTGACGTCGAAAGGAATAACTTTTACAAAAATTCAATCAAATTTCACACTGATCTCATTAATAACTTTTGAAGTACTAAATCAAACTTTGCCAAATTTACAGAGAAGTTGCCGAAATACCAGCCGATGGTGCCTGCAAAATTAGATGGAAAACGGTTGAGAATTGACGTCTGAATTGACGTCGAAATGAATAACTTTTAAAAATATTCAATCAAATTTCACACTGATCTCATTAATAACTTTTGAAGTACTAAATCAAACTTCGCCAAATTTACAGGGAAGTTGCCGTAATACCAGCCGATTGTGCCTGCAAAATTACATGGAAAACGGTTGAGAATTGACGTCTGAATTGACGTCGATATGAATAACTTTTACAAATATTCAATCAAATTTCACACTAATCTCATTAATAACTTTTGAAGTACTTAATCAAACTTAGTCAAATTACCAGGGAAGTTGCCGTAATACCAGCCGATGGTGCCTGCAAATTTACATGGAAAACGGTTGAGAATTGACGTCTGAATTCACGCCCAAATGAATAACTTTTACAAATATTCAATCAAATTTCACACTGATCTCATTAATAACTTTTGAAGTACTAAATCAAACTTCGTCAAATTTACCGGGAAGTTGCCATAATACCAGCCGATGGTGCCTGCAAAATTACATGGAAAACGGTTGAGAATTGACGTCTGAATTGACGTCGAAATGAAAAACTTTTACAAATATTCAATCAAATTTCACATTAATCTCATTAATAACTTTTGAAGTACTTAATCAAACTTCGTCAAATTACCAGGGAAGTTGCCGTAATACCAGCCGATGGTGCCTGCAAATTTACATAGAAAACGGTTGAGAATTGACGTCTGAATTCACGTCGAAATGAATAACTTTTACAAATATTCAATCAAATTTCACACTGATCTCATTAATAACTTTTGAAGTACTAAATCAAACTTCGCCAAATTTACCGGGAAGTTGCCATAATACCAGCCGATGGTGCCTGCAAAATTACATGGAAAACGGTTGAGAATTGACGTCTGAATTCACGTCGAAATGAATAACTTTTAAAAATATTCAATCAAATTTCACACTAATCTCATTAATAACTTTTGAAGCACTAAATCAACCTTTGCCAAATTTACAGGGAAGTTGCCGTAATACCAGCCGATGGTGCCTGCAAAATTAGATGGAAAACGGTTGAGAATTGACGTCTGAATTGACGTCGAAAGGAATAACTTTTACAAATATTCAATCAAATTTCACGTCGAGATGAATAACTTTTACAAATATTCAATCAAATTTCACACTGATCTCATTAATAACTTTTGAACTACTAAATCAAACTTTTCCAAATTTACAGGGAAGTTCCCGTAATACCAAACGATGGTGCCTGCAAAATTACATGGAAAACGGTTGAGAATTGACGTCTGAATTGACGTCGAAATGAATAACTTTTACAAATATTCAATCAAATTTCACACTGATCTCATTAATAACTTTTGAAGTACTAAATCAAACTTCGCCAAATTTACAGGGAAGTTGCCGTAATACCAGCCGATGGTGCCTGCAAAATTACATGGAAACCGGTTGAGAATTGACGTCTGAATTGACGTCGAAAGGAATAACTTTTACAAAAATTCAATCAAATTTCACACTGATCTCATTAATAACTTTTGAAGTACTAAATCAAACTTTGCCAAATTTACAGAGAAGTTGCCGAAATACCAGCCGATGGTGCCTGCAAAATTAGATGGAAAACGGTTGAGAATTGACGTCTGAATTGACGTCGAAATGAATAACTTTTAAAAATATTCAATCAAATTTCACACTGATCTCATTAATAACTTTTGAAGTACTAAATCAAACTTCGCCAAATTTACAGGGAAGTTGCCGTAATACCAGCCGATGGTGCCTGCAAAATTACATGGAAACCGGTTGAGAATTGACGTCTGAATTGACGTCGAAAGGAATAACTTTTACAAATATTCAATCAAATTTCCCACTGATCTCATAAATAACTTTTGAAGTACTAAATCAAACTTTGCCAAATTTACAAGGAAGTTGCCGTAATACCAGCCGATGGTGCCTGCAAAATTAGATGGAAAACGGTTGAGAATTGACGTCTGAATTGACGTCGAAAGGAATAACTTTTACAAATATTCAATCAAATTTCACACTGATCTCATTAATAACTTTTGAAGTACTAAATCAAACTTCGCCAAAATTACAGGAAAGCTGCCGTAATACCAGCCGATGGTGCCTGCAAAATTAGATGGAAAACGGTTGAGAATTGACGTCTGAATTGACGTCAAAAGGAATAACTTTTACAAATATTCAATCAAATTTCACACTGATCTCATTAATAACTTTTGAAGTACTAAATCAAACTCCGCCAAATTTACAGGGAGGTTGCCGTAATACCAGCCGATTGTGCCTGCAAAATTACATAGAAAACGGTTGAGAATTGACGTCTGAATTGACGTCGAAAGGAATAACTTTTACAAATATTCAATCAAATTTCACACTGATCTCATTAATAACTTTTGAAGTACTAAATCAAACTCCGCCAAATTTACAGGGAAGTTGCCGTAATACCAGCCGATGGTGCCTGCAAATTTACATAGAAAACGGTTGAGAATTGACGTCTGAATTCACGTCGAAATGAATAACTTTTACAAATATTCAATCAAATTTCACACTGATCTCATTAATAACTTTTGAAGTACTAAATCAAACTTCGCCAAATTTACCGGGAAGTTGCCATAATACCAGCCGATGGTGCCTGCAAAATTACATGGAAAACGGTTGAGAATTGACGTCTGAATTCACGTCGAAATGAATAACTTTTAAAAATATTCAATCAAATTTCACACTAATCTCATTAATAACTTTTGAAGCACTACATCAACCTTTGCCAAATTTACAGGGAAGTTGCCGTAATACCAGCCGATGGTGCCTGCAAAATTAGATGGAAAACGGTTGAGAATTGACGTCTGAATTGACGTCGAAAGGAATAACTTTTACAAATATTCAATCAAATTTCACGTCGAGATGAATAACTTTTACAAATATTCAATCAAATTTCACACTGATCTCATTAATAACTTTTGAACTACTATATCAAACTTTTCCAAATTTACAGGGAAGTTCCCGTCTTACCAACCGATGGTGCCTGCAAAATTACATGGAAAACGGTTGAGAATTGACGTCTGAATTGACGTCGAAATGAATAACTTTTACAAATATTCAATCAAATTTTACACTGATCTCATTAATAACTTTTGAAGTACTAAATCAAACTTCGCCAAATTTACAGGGAAGTTGCCGTAATACCAGCCGATGGTGCCTGCAAAATTACATGGAAACCGGTTGAGAATTGACGTCTGAATTGACGTCGAAAGGAATAACTTTTACAAAAATTCAATCAAATTTCACACTGATCTCATTAATAACTTTTGAAGTACTAAATCAAACTTTGCCAAATTTACAGAGAAGTTGCCGTAATACCAGCCGATGGTGCCTGCAAAATTAGATGGAAAACGGTTGAGAATTGACGTCTGAATTGACGTCGAAATGAATAACTTTTAAAAATATTCAATCAAATTTCACACTGATCTCATTAATAACTTTTGAAGTACTAAATCAAATTTCGCCAAATTTACAGGGAATTCGCCGTAATACCAGCCGATGGTGCCTGCAAAATTACATGGAAACCGGTTGAGAATTGACGTCTGAATTGATGTCGAAAGGAATAACTTTTACAAATATTCAATCAATTTTCACACTGATCTCATAAATAACTTTTGAAGTACTAAATCAAACTTTGCCAAATTTACAAGGAAGTTGCCGTAATACCAGCCGATGGTGCCTGCAAAATTAGATGGAAAACGGTTGAGAATTGACGTCTGAATTGACGTCGAAAGGAATAACTTTTACAAATATTCAATCAAATTTCACACTGATCTCATTAATAACTTTTGAAGTACTAAATCAAACTCCAAATTTACAGGGAAGTTGCCGTAATACCAGCCGATTGTGCCTGCAAATTTACATGGAAAACGGTTGAGAATTGACGTCTGAATTCACGTCCAAATGAATAACTTTTACAAATATTCAATCAAATTTCACACTAATCTCATTAATAACTTTTGAAGTACTAAATCAAACTTCGTCAAATTTACCGGGAAGTTGCCATAATACCAGCCGATGGTGCCTGCAAAATTACATGGAAAACGGTTGAGAATTGACGTCTGAATTGACGTCGAAATGAAAAACTTTTACAAATATTCAATCAAATTTCACACTAATCTCATTAATAACTTTTGAAGTACTTAATCAAACTTCGTCAAATTACCAGGGAAGTTGCCGTAATACCAGCCGATGGTGCCTGCAAATTTACATAGAAAACGGTTGAGAATTGACGTCTGAATTCACGTCGAAATGAATAACTTTTACAAATATTCAATCAAATTTCACACTGATCTCATTAATAACTTTTGAAGTACTAAATCAAACTTCGCCAAATTTACCGGGAAGTTGCCATAATACCAGCCGATGGTGCCTGCAAAATTACATGGAAAACGGTTGAGAATTGACGTCTGAATTCACGTCGAAATGAATAACTTTTAAAAATATTCAATCAAATTTCACACTAATCTCATTAATAACTTTTGAAGCACTAAATCAACCTTTGCCAAATTTACAGGGAAGTTGCCGTAATACCAGCCGATGGTGCCTGCAAAATTAGATGGAAAACGGTTGAGAATTGACGTCTGAATTGACGTCGAAAGGAATAACTTTTACAAATATTCAATCAAATTTCACGTCGAGATGAATAACTTTTACAAATATTCAATCAAATTTCACACTGATCTCATTAATAACTTTTGAACTACTAAATCAAACTTTTCCAAATTTACAGGGAAGTTCCCGTAATACCAAACGATGGTGCCTGCAAAATTACATGGAAAACGGTTGAGAATTGACGTCTGAATTGACGTCGAAATGAATAACTTTTACAAATATTCAATCAAATTTCACACTGATCTCATTAATAACTTTTGAAGTACTAAATCAAACTTCGCCAAATTTACAGGGAAGTTGCCGTAATACCAGCCGATGGTGCCTGCAAAATTACATGGAAACCGGTTGAGAATTGACGTCTGAATTGACGTCGAAAGGAATAACTTTTACAAAAATTCAATCAAATTTCACACTGATCTCATTAATAACTTTTGAAGTACTAAATCAAACTTTGCCAAATTTACAGAGAAGTTGCCGAAATACCAGCCGATGGTGCCTGCAAAATTAGATGGAAAACGGTTGAGAATTGACGTCTGAATTGACGTCGAAATGAATAACTTTTAAAAATATTCAATCAAATTTCACACTGATCTCATTAATAACTTTTGAAGTACTAAATCAAACTTCGCCAAATTTACAGGGAAGTTGCCGTAATACCAGCCGATGGTGCCTGCAAAATTACATGGAAACCGGTTGAGAATTGACGTCTGAATTGACGTCGAAAGGAATAACTTTTACAAATATTCAATCAAATTTCACACTGATCTCATAAATAACTTTTGAAGTACTAAATCAAACTTTGCCAAATTTACAAGGAAGTTGTCGTAATACCAGCCGATGGTGCCTGCAAAATTAGATGGAAAACGGTTGAGAATTGACGTCTGAATTGACGTCGAAAGGAATAACTTTTACAAATATTCAATCAAATTTCACACTGATCTCATTAATAACTTTTGAAGTACTAAATCAAACTTCGCCAAATTTACAGGAAAGCTGCCGTAATACCAGCCGATGGTGCCTGCAAAATTAGATGGAAAACGGTTGAGAATTGACGTCTGAATTGACGTCAAAAGGAATAACTTTTACAAATATTCAATCAAATTTCACACTGATCTCATTAATAACTTTTGAAGTACTAAATCAAACTCCGCCAAATTTACAGGGAGGTTGCCGTAATACCAGCCGATTGTGCCTGCAAAATTACATAGAAAACGGTTGAGAATTGACGTCTGAATTGACGTCGAAAGGAATAACTTTTACAAATATTCAATCAAATTTCACACTGATCTCATTAATAACTTTTGAAGTACTAAATCAAACTCCGGCAAATTTACAGGGAAGTTGCCGTAATACCAGCCGATGGTGCCTGCAAATTTACATAGAAAACGGTTGAGAATTGACGTCTGAATTCACGTCGAAATGAATAACTTTTACAAATATTCAATCAAATTTCACACTGATCTCATTAATAACTTTTGAAGTACTAAATCAAACTTCGCCAAATTTACCGGGAAGTTGCCATAATACCAGCCGATGGTGCCTGCAAAATTACATGGAAAACGGTTGAGAATTGACGTCTGAATTCACGTCGAAATGAATAACTTTTAAAAATATTCAATCAAATTTCACACTAATCTCATTAATAACTTTTGAAGCACTAAATCAACCTTTGCCAAATTTACAGGGAAGTTGCCGTAATACCAGCCGATGGTGCCTGCAAAATTAGATGGAAAACGGTTGAGAATTGACGTCTGAATTGACGTCGAAAGGAATAACTTTTACAAATATTCAATCAAATTTCACGTCGAGATGAATAACTTTTACAAATATTCAATCAAATTTCACACTGATCTCATTAATAACTTTTGAACTACTAAATCAAACTTTTCCAAATTTACAGGGAAGTTCCCGTCTTACCAACCGATGGTGCCTGCAAAATTACATGGAAAACGGTTGAGAATTGACGTCTGAATTGACGTCGAAATGAATAACTTTTACAAATATTCAATCAAATTTTACACTGATCTCATTAATAACTTTTGAAGTACTAAATCAAACTTCGCCAAATTTACAGGGAAGTTGCCGTAATACCAGCCGATGGTGCCTGCAAAATTACATGGAAACCGGTTGAGAATTGACGTCTGAATTGACGTCGAAAGGAATAACTTTTACAAAAATTCAATCAAATTTCACACTGATCTCATTAATAACTTTTGAAGTACTAAATCAAACTTTGCCAAATTTACAGAGAAGTTGCCGTAATACCAGCCGATGGTGCCTGCAAAATTAGATGGAAAACGGTTGAGAATTGACGTCTGAATTGACGTCGAAATGAATAACTTTTAAAAATATTCAATCAAATTTCACACTGATCTCATTAATAACTTTTGAAGTACTAAATCAAACTTCGCCAAATTTACAGGGAATTTGCCGTAATACCAGCCGATGGTGCCTGCAAAATTACATGGAAACCGGTTGAGAATTGACGTCTGAATTGATGTCGAAAGGAATAACTTTTACAAATATTCAATCAATTTTCACACTGATCTCATAAATAACTTTTGAAGTACTAAATCAAACTTTGCCAAATTTACAAGGAAGTTGCCGTAATACCAGCCGATGGTGCCTGCAAAATTAGATGGAAAACGGTTGAGAATTGACGTCTGAATTGACGTCGAAAGGAATAACTTTTACAAATATTCAATCAAATTTCACACTGATCTCATTAATAACTTTTGAAGTACTAAATCAAACTCCAAATTTACAGGGAAGTTGCCGTAATACCAGCCGATTGTGCCTGCAAATTTACATGGAAAACGGTTGAGAATTGACGTCTGAATTCACGTCCAAATGAATAACTTTTACAAATATTCAATCAAATTTCACACTAATCTCATTAATAACTTTTGAAGTACTAAATCAAACTTCGTCAAATTTACCGGGAAGTTGCCATAATACCAGCCGATGGTGCCTGCAAAATTACATGGAAAACGGTTGAGAATTGACGTCTGAATTGACGTCGAAATGAAAAACTTTTACAAATATTCAATCAAATTTCACACTAATCTCATTAATAACTTTTGAAGTACTTAATCAAACTTCGTCAAATTACCAGGGAAGTTGCCGTAATACCAGCCGATGGTGCCTGCAAATTTACATAGAAAACGGTTGAGAATTGACGTCTGAATTCACGTCGAAATGAATAACTTTTACAAATATTCAATCAAATTTCACACTGATCTCATTAATAACTTTTGAAGTACTAAATCAAACTTCGCCAAATTTACCGGGAAGTTGCCATAATACCAGCCGATGGTGCCTGCAAAATTACATGGAAAACGGTTGAGAATTGACGTCTGAATTCACGTCGAAATGAATAACTTTTAAAAATATTCAATCAAATTTCACACTAATCTCATTAATAACTTTTGAAGCACTAAATCAACCTTTGCCAAATTTACAGGGAAGTTGCCGTAATACCAGCCGATGGTGCCTGCAAAATTAGATGGAAAACGGTTGAGAATTGACGTCTGAATTGACGTCGAAAGGAATAACTTTTACAAATATTCAATCAAATTTCACGTCGAGATGAATAACTTTTACAAATATTCAATCAAATTTCACACTGATCTCATTAATAACTTTTGAACTACTAAATCAAACTTTTCCAAATTTACAGGGAAGTTCCCGTAATACCAAACGATGGTGCCTGCAAAATTACATGGAAAACGGTTGAGAATTGACGTCTGAATTGACGTCGAAATGAATAACTTTTACAAATATTCAATCAAATTTCACACTGATCTCATTAATAACTTTTGAAGTACTAAATCAAACTTCGCCAAATTTACAGGGAAGTTGCCGTAATACCAGCCGATGGTGCCTGCAAAATTACATGGAAACCGGTTGAGAATTGACGTCTGAATTGACGTCGAAAGGAATAACTTTTACAAAAATTCAATCAAATTTCACACTGATCTCATTAATAACTTTTGAAGTACTAAATCAAACTTTGCCAAATTTACAGAGAAGTTGCCGAAATACCAGCCGATGGTGCCTGCAAAATTAGATGGAAAACGGTTGAGAATTGACGTCTGAATTGACGTCGAAATGAATAACTTTTAAAAATATTCAATCAAATTTCACACTGATCTCATTAATAACTTTGAAGTACTAAATCAAACTTCGCCAAATTTACAGGGAAGTTGCCGTAATACCAGCCGATGGTGCCTGCAAAATTACATGGAAACCGGTTGAGAATTGACGTCTGAATTGACGTCGAAAGGAATAACTTTTACAAATATTCAATCAAATTTCACACTGATCTCATAAATAACTTTTGAAGTACTAAATCAAACTTTGCCAAATTTACAAGGAAGTTGTCGTAATACCAGCCGATGGTGCCTGCAAAATTAGATGGAAAACGGTTGAGAATTGACGTCTGAATTGACGTCGAAAGGAATAACTTTTACAAATATTCAATCAAATTTCACACTGATCTCATTAATAACTTTTGAAGTACTAAATCAAACTTCGCCAAATTTACAGGAAAGCTGCCGTAATACCAGCCGATGGTGCCTGCAAAATTAGATGGAAAACGGTTGAGAATTGACGTCTGAATTGACGTCAAAAGGAATAACTTTTACAAATATTCAATCAAATTTCACACTGATCTCATTAATAACTTTTGAAGTACTAAATCAAACTCCGCCAAATTTACAGGGAGGTTGCCGTAATACCAGCCGATTGTGCCTGCAAAATTACATAGAAAACGGTTGAGAATTGACGTCTGAATTGACGTCGAAAGGAATAACTTTTACAAATATTCAATCAAATTTCACACTGATCTCATTAATAACTTTTGAAGTACTAAATCAAACTCCGGCAAATTTACAGGGAAGTTGCCGTAATACCAGCCGATGGTGCCTGCAAATTTACATAGAAAACGGTTGAGAATTGACGTCTGAATTCACATCGAAATGAATAACTTTTACAAATATTCAATCAAATTTCACACTGATCTCATTAATAACTTTTGAAGTACTAAATCAAACTTCGCCAAATTTACCGGGAAGTTGCCATAATACCAGCCGATGGTGCCTGCAAAATTACATGGAAAACGGTTGAGAATTGACGTCTGAATTCACGTCGAAATGAATAACTTTTAAAAATATTCAATCAAATTTCACACTAATCTCATTAATAACTTTTGAAGCACTAAATCAACCTTTGCCAAATTTACAGGGAAGTTGCCGTAATACCAGCCGATGGGTGCCTGCAAAATTAGATGGAAAACGGTTGAGAATTGACGTCTGAATTGACGTCGAAAGGAATAACTTTTACAAATATTCAATCAAATTTCACGTCGAGATGAATAACTTTTACAAATATTCAATCAAATTTCACACTGATCTCATTAATAACTTTTGAACTACTAAATCAAACTTTTCCAAATTTACAGGGAAGTTCCCGTAATACCAAACGATGGTGCCTGCAAAATTACATGGAAAACGGTTGAGAATTGACGTCTGAATTGACGTAGAAATGAATAACTTTTACAAATATTCAATCAAATTTCACACTGATCTCATTAATAACTTTTGAAGTACTAAATCAAACTTCGCCAAATTTACAGGGAAGTTGCCGTAATACCAGCCGATGGTGCCTGCAAAATTACATGGAAACCGGTTGAGAATTGACGTCTGAATTGACGTCGAAAGGAATAACTTTTACAAAAATTCAATCAAATTTCACACTGATCTCATTAATAACTTTTGAAGTACTAAATCAAACTTTGCCAAATTTACAGAGAAGTTGCCGAAATACCAGCCGATGGTGCCTGCAAAATTAGATGGAAAACGGTTGAGAATTGACGTCTGAATTGACGTCGAAATGAATAACTTTTAAAAATATTCAATCAAATTTCACACTGATCTCATTAATAACTTTTGAAGTACTAAATCAAACTTCGCCAAATTTACAGGGAAGTTTCCGTAATACCAGCCGATGGTGCCTGCAAAATTACATGGAAACCGGTTGAGAATTGACGTCTGAATTGACGTCGAAAGGAATAACTTTTACAAATATTCAATCAAATTTCACACTGATCTCATAAATAACTTTTGAAGTACTAAATCAAACTTTGCCAAATTTACAAGGAAGTTGCCGTAATACCAGCCGATGGTGCCTGCACAATTAGATGGAAAACGGTTGAGAATTGACGTCTGAATTGACGTCGAAAGGAATAACTTTTACAAATATTCAATCAAATTTCACACTGATCTCATTAATAACTTTTGAAGTACTAAATCAAACTTCGCCAAATTTACAGGAAAGCTGCCGTAATACCAGCCGATGGTGCCTGAAAAATTAGATGGAAAACGGTTGAGAATTGACGTCTGAATTGACGTCAAAAGGAATAACTTTTACAAATATTCAATCAAATTTCACACTGATCTCATTAATAACTTTTGAAGTACTAAATCAAACTCCGCCAAATTTACAGGGAGGTTGCCGTAATACCAGCCGATTGTGCCTGCAAAATTACATAGAAAACGGTTGAGAATTGACGTCTGAATTGACGTCAAAAGGAATAACTTTTACAAATATTCAATCAAATTTCACACTGATCTCATTAATAACTTTTGAAGTACTAAATCAAACTTTTCCAAATTTACAGGGAAGTTCCCGTCATACCAACCGATGGTGCCTGCAAAATTACATGGAAAACGGTTGAGAATTGACGTCTGAATTGACGTCGAAATGAATAACTTTTACAAATATTCAATCAAATTTTACACTGATCTCATTAATAACTTTTGAAGTACTAAATCAAACTTCGCCAAATTTACAGGGAAGTTGCCGTAATACCAGCCGATGGTGCCTGCAAAATTACATGGAAACCGGTTGAGAATTGACGTCTGAATTGACGTCGAAAGGAATAACTTTTACAAAAATTCAATCAAATTTCACACTGATCTCATTAATAACTTTTGAAGTACTAAATCAAACTTTGCCAAATTTACAGAGAAGTTGCCGTAATACCAGCCGATGGTGCCTGCAAAATTAGATGGAAAACGGTTGAGAATTGACGTCTGAATTGACGTCGAAATGAATAACTTTTAAAAATATTCAATCAAATTTCACACTGATCTCATTAATAACTTTTGAAGTACTAAATCAAACTTCGCCAAATTTACAGGGAATTTGCCGTAATACCAGCCGATGGTGCCTGCAAAATTACATGGAAACCGGTTGAGAATTGACGTCTGAATTGATGTCGAAAGGAATAACTTTTACAAATATTCAATCAAATTTCACACTGATCTCATAAATAACTTTTGAAGTACTAAATCAAACTTTGCCAAATTTACAAGGAAGTTGCCGTAATACCAGCCGATGGTGCCTGCAAAATTAGATGGAAAACGGTTGAGAATTGACGTCTGAATTGACGTCGAAAGGAATAACTTTTACAAATATTCAATCAAATTTCACACTGATCTCATTAATAACTTTTGAAGTACTAAATCAAACTCCGCCAAATTTACAGGGAAGTTGCCGTAATACCAGCCGATTGTGCCTGCAAAATTACATGGAAAACGGTTGAGAATTGACGTCTGAATTGACGTCGAAATGAATAACTTTTACAAATATTCAATCAAATTTCACACTAATCTCATTAATAACTTTTGAAGTACTTAATCAAACTTCGTCAAATTACCAGGGAAGTTGCCGTAATACCAGCCGATGGTGCCTGCAAATTTACATGGAAAACGGTTGAGAATTGCCGTCTGAATTCACGTCCAAATGAATAACTTTTACAAATATTTAATCAAATTTCACACTGATCTCATTAATAACTTTTGAAGTACTAAATCAAACTTCGTCAAATTTACCGGGAAGTTGCCATAATACCAGCCGATGGTGCCTGCAAAATTACATGGGAAACGGTTGAGAATTGACGTCTGAATTCACGTCGAAATGAATAACTTTTAAAAATATTCAATCAAATTTCACACTAATCTCATTAATAACTTTTGAAGTACTTAATCAAACTTCGTCAAATTACCAGGGAAGTTGCCGTAATACCAGCCGATGGTGCTTGCAAATTTACATGGAAAACGGTAGAGAATTGACGTCTGAATTCACGTCGACATGAATAACTTTTAAAAATAATCAATCAAATTTCACACTGATCTCATAAATAACTTTTGAAGCACTAGATCAAACTTTGCCAAATTTACGGGGAAGTTGCCGTAATACCAGCCGATGGTGCCTACAAAATTAGATGGAAAACGGTTGAGAATTGACATCTGAATTGACGTCGAAAGGATTAACTTTTACAAATATTCAATCAAATTTCACGTCGAAATGAATAACTTTTACAAAAATTCAATCAAATTTCACACTGATCTCATTAATAACTTTTGAAGTACTAAATCAAACTTTTCCAAATTTACAGGGAAGTTCCCGTAATACCAGCCGATGGTGCCTGCAAAATTACATGGAAAACGGTTGAGAATTGACGTCTGAATTGACGTAGAAATGAATAACTTTTACAAATATTCAATCAAATTTCACACTGATCTCATTAATAACTTTTGAAGTACTAAATCAAACTTCGCCAAATTTACAGGGAAGTTGCCGTAATACCAGCCGATGGTGCCTGCAAAATTACATGGAAACCGGTTGAGAATTGACGTCTGAATTGACGTCGAAAGGAATAACTTTTACAAAAATTCAATCAAATTTCACACTGATCTCATTAATAACTTTTGAAGTACTAAATCAAACTTTGCCAAATTTACAGAGAAGTTGCCGAAATACCAGCCGATGGTGCCTGCAAAATTAGATGGAAAACGGTTGAGAATTGACGTCTGAATTGACGTCGAAATGAATAACTTTTAAAAATATTCAATCAAATTTCACACTGATCTCATTAATAACTTTTGAAGTACTAAATCAAACTTCGCCAAATTTACAGGGAAGTTTCCGTAATACCAGCCGATGGTGCCTGCAAAATTACATGGAAACCGGTTGAGAATTGACGTCTGAATTGACGTCGAAAGGAATAACTTTTACAAATATTCAATCAAATTTCACACTGATCTCATAAATAACTTTTGAAGTACTAAATCAAACTTTGCCAAATTTACAAGGAAGTTGCCGTAATACCAGCCGATGGTGCCTGCACAATTAGATGGAAAACGGTTGAGAATTGACGTCTGAATTGACGTCGAAAGGAATAACTTTTACAAATATTCAATCAAATTTCACACTGATCTCATTAATAACTTTTGAAGTACTAAATCAAACTTCGCCAAATTTACAGGAAAGCTGCCGTAATACCAGCCGATGGTGCCTGAAAAATTAGATGGAAAACGGTTGAGAATTGACGTCTGAATTGACGTCAAAAGGAATAACTTTTACAAATATTCAATCAAATTTCACACTGATCTCATTAATAACTTTTGAAGTACTAAATCAAACTCCGCCAAATTTACAGGGAGGTTGCCGTAATACCAGCCGATTGTGCCTGCAAAATTACATAGAAAACGGTTGAGAATTGACGTCTGAATTGACGTCGAAAGGAATAACTTTTACAAATATTCAATCAAATTTCACACTGATCTCATTAATAATTTTTGAAGTACTAAATCAAACTCCGCCAAATTTACAGGGAAGTTGCCGTAATACCAGCCGATGGTGCCTGCAAATTTACATAGAAAACGGTTGAGAATTGACGTCTGAATTCACGTCGAAATGAATAACTTTTACAAATATTCAATCAAATTTCACACTGATCTCATTAATAACTTTTGAAGTACTAAATCAAACTTCGCCAAATTTACCGGGAAGTTGCCATAATACCAGCCGATGGTGCCTGCAAAATTACATGGAAAACGGTTGAGAATTGACGTCTGAATTCACGTCGAAATGAATAACTTTTAAAAATATTCAATCAAATTTCACACTAATCTCATTAATAACTTTTGAAGCACTAAATCAACCTTTGCCAAATTTACAGGGAAGTTGCCGTAATACCAGCCGATGGTGCCTGCAAAATTAGATGGAAAACGGTTGAGAATTGACGTCTGAATTGACGTCGAAAGGAATAACTTTTACAAATATTCAATCAAATTTCACGTCGAGATGAATAACTTTTACAAATATTCAATCAAATTTCACACTGATCTCATTAATAACTTTTGAAGTACTAAATCAAACTTTTCCAAATTTACAGGGAAGTTCCCGTCATACCAACCGATGGTGCCTGCAAAATTACATGGAAAACGGTTGAGAATTGACGTCTGAATTGACGTCGAAATGAATAACTTTTACAAATATTCAATCAAATTTTACACTGATCTCATTAATAACTTTTGAAGTACTAAATCAAACTTCGCCAAATTTACAGGGAAGTTGCCGTAATACCAGCCGATGGTGCCTGCAAAATTACATGGAAACCGGTTGAGAATTGACGTCTGAATTGACGTCGAAAGGAATAACTTTTACAAAAATTCAATCAAATTTCACACTGATCTCATTAATAACTTTTGAAGTACTAAATCAAACTTTGCCAAATTTACAGAGAAGTTGCCGTAATACCAGCCGATGGTGCCTGCAAAATTAGATGGAAAACGGTTGAGAATTGACGTCTGAATTGACGTCGAAATGAATAACTTTTAAAAATATTCAATCAAATTTCACACTGATCTCATTAATAACTTTTGAAGTACTAAATCAAACTTCGCCAAATTTACAGGGAATTTGCCGTAATACCAGCCGATGGTGCCTGCAAAATTACATGGAAACCGGTTGAGAATTGACGTCTGAATTGATGTCGAAAGGAATAACTTTTACAAATATTCAATCAAATTTCACACTGATCTCATAAATAACTTTTGAAGTACTAAATCAAACTTTGCCAAATTTACAAGGAAGTTGCCGTAATACCAGCCGATGGTGCCTGCAAAATTAGATGGAAAACGGTTGAGAATTGACGTCTGAATTGACGTCGAAAGGAATAACTTTTACAAATATTCAATCAAATTTCACACTGATCTCATTAATAACTTTTGAAGTACTAAATCAAACTCCGCCAAATTTACAGGGAAGTTGCCGTAATACCAGCCGATTGTGCCTGCAAAATTACATGGAAAACGGTTGAGAATTGACGTCTGAATTGACGTCGAAATGAATAACTTTTACAAATATTCAATCAAATTTCACACTAATCTCATTAATAACTTTTGAAGTACTTAATCAAACTTCGTCAAATTACCAGGGAAGTTGCCGTAATACCAGCCGATGGTGCCTGCAAATTTACATGGAAAACGGTTGAGAATTGCCGTCTGAATTCACGTCCAAATGAATAACTTTTACAAATATTTAATCAAATTTCACACTGATCTCATTAATAACTTTTGAAGTACTAAATCAAACTTCGTCAAATTTACCGGGAAGTTGCCATAATACCAGCCGATGGTGCCTGCAAAATTACATGGGAAACGGTTGAGAATTGACGTCTGAATTCACGTCGAAATGAATAACTTTTAAAAATATTCAATCAAATTTCACACTAATCTCATTAATAACTTTTGAAGTACTTAATCAAACTTCGTCAAATTACCAGGGAAGTTGCCGTAATACCAGCCGATGGTGCTTGCAAATTTACATGGAAAACGGTAGAGAATTGACGTCTGAATTCACGTCGACATGAATAACTTTTAAAAATAATCAATCAAATTTCACACTGATCTCATAAATAACTTTTGAAGCACTAGATCAAACTTTGCCAAATTTACGGGGAAGTTGCCGTAATACCAGCCGATGGTGCCTACAAAATTAGATGGAAAACGGTTGAAAATTGACGTCTGAATTGACGTCGAAAGGATTAACTTTTACAAATATTCAATCAAATTTCACGTCGAAATGAATAACTTTTACAAAAATTCAATCAAATTTCACACTGATCTCATTAATAACTTTTGAAGTACTAAATCAAACTTTTCCAAATTTACAGGGAAGTTCCCGTAATACCAGCCGATGGTGCCTGCAAAATTACATGGAAAACGGTTGAGAATTGACGTCTCAATTGACGTCGAAAGGAATAACTTTTACAAATATTCAATCAAATTTCACACTGATCTCATTAATAACTTTTGAAGTACTAAATCAAACTTTGCCAAATTTACAGGGAAGTTGCCGTAATACCAGCCGATGGTGCCTGCAAGATTTGATGGAAAACGGTTGAGAATTGACGTCTGAATTGACGTCGAAAGGAATAACTTTTACAAATATTCAATCAAATTTCACACTGATCTCATTAATAACTTTTGAAGTACTAAATCAAACTCCGCCAAATTTACAGGGAGGTTGCCGTAATACCAGCCGATTGTGCCTGCAAAATTACATGGAAAACGGTTGAGAATTGACGTCTGAATTGACGTCGAAATGAATAACTTTTAAAAATATTCAATCAAATTTCACACTGATCTCATTAATAACTTTTGAAGTACTAAATCAAACTTCGCCAAATTTACAGGGAAGTTGCCGTAATACCAGCCGATGGTGCCTGCAAAATTACATGGAAACCGATTGAGAATTGACGTCTGAATTGACGTCGAAAGGAATAACTTTTACAAATATTCAATCAAATTTCACACTGATCTCATAAATAACTTTTGAAGTACTAAATCAAACTTTGCCAAATTTACAAGGAAGTTGCCGTAATACCAGCCGATGGTGCCTGCAAAATTAGATGGAAAACGGTTGAGAATTGACGTCTGAATTGACGTCGAAAGGAATAACTTTTACAAATATTCAATCAAATTTCACACTAATCTCATTAATAACTTTTGAAGTACTTAATCAAACTTCGTCAAATTACCAGGGAAGTTGCCGTAATACCAGCCGATGGTGCTTGCAAATTTACATGGAAAACGGTTGAGAATTGACGTCTGAATTCACGTCGACATGAATAACTTTTAAAAAAAATCAATCAAATTTCACACTGATCTCATAAATAACTTTTGAAGCACTAAATCAAACTTTGCCAAATTTACAGGGAAGTTGCCGTAATACCAGCCGATGGTGCCTGCAAAATTAGATGGAAAACGGTTGAGAATTGACGTCTGAATTGACGTCGAAAGGATTAACTTTTACAAATATTCAATCAAATTTCACGTCGAAATGAATAACTTTTACAAAAATTCAATCAAATTTCACACTGATCTCATTAATAACTTTTGAAGTACTAAATCAAACTTTTCCAAATTTACAGGGAAGTTCCCGTAATACCAGCCGATGGTGCCTGCAAAATTAGATGGAAAACGGTTGAGAATTGACGTCTGAATTGACGTCGAAATGAATAACTTTTACAAATATTCAATCAAATTTCACACTGATCTCATTAATAACTTTTGAAGTACTAAATCAAACTTTGCCAAATTTACAGGGAAGTTGCCGTAATACCAGCCGATGGTGCCTGCAAAATTACATGGAAACCGGTTGAGAATTGACGTCTGAATTGACGTCGAAAGGAATAACTTTTACAAAAATTCAATCAAATTTCACACTGATCTCATTAATAACTTTTGAAGTACTAAATCAAACTTTGCCAAATTTACAAGGAAGTTGCCGTAATACCAGCCGATGGTGCCTGCAAAATTAGATGGAAAACGGTTGAGAATTGACGTCTGAATTGACGTCGAAAGGAATAACTTTTACAAATATTCAATCAAATTTCACACTAATCTCATTAATAACTTTTGAAGTACTTAATCAAACTTCGTCAAATTACCAGGGAAGTTGCCGTAATACCAGCCGATGGTGCTTGCAAATTTACATGGAAAACGGTTGAGAATTGACGTCTGAATTCACGTCGACATGAATAACTTTTAAAAAAAATCAATCAAATTTCACACTGATCTCATAAATAACTTTTGAAGCACTAAATCAAACTTTGCCAAATTTACAGGGAAGTTGCCGTAATACCAGCCGATGGTGCCTGCAAAATTAGATGGAAAACGGTTGAGAATTGACGTCTGAATTGACGTCGAAAGGATTAACTTTTACAAATATTCAATCAAATTTCACGTCGAAATGAATAACTTTTACAAAAATTCAATCAAATTTCACACTGATCTCATTAATAACTTTTGAAGTACTAAATCAAACTTTTCCAAATTTACAGGGAAGTTCCCGTAATACCAGCCGATGGTGCCTGCAAAATTAGATGGAAAACGGTTGAGAATTGACGTCTGAATTGACGTCGAAATGAATAACTTTTACAAATATTCAATCAAATTTCACACTGATCTCAATAATAACTTTTGAAGTACTAAATCAAACTTTGCCAAATTTACAGGGAAGTTGCCGTAATACCAGCCGATGGTGCCTGCAAAATTACATGGAAACCGGTTGAGAATTGACGTCTGAATTGACGTCGAAAGGAATAACTTTTACAAAAATTCAATCAAATTTCACACTGATCTCATTAATAACTTTTGAAGTACTAAATCAAACTTTGCCAAATTTACAGGGAAGTTGCCGTAATACCAGCCGATGGTGCCTGCAAAATTAGAATGAAAACAATTGAGAATTGACGTCTGAATTGACGTCGAAAGGAATAACTTTTACAAATATTCAATCAAATTTCACACTGATCTCATTAATAACTTTTGAAGTACTAAATCAAACTTCGCCAAATTTACAGGGAAGTTGCCGTAATACTAGCCGATTGTGCCTGCAAAATTACATGGAAAACGGTTGAGAATTGACGTCTAAATTGACGTCGAAATGAATAACTTTTACAAATATTCAATCAAATTTCACACTGATCTCATTAATAACTTTTGAAGTACTAAATCAAACTTCGCCAAATTTACAGGGAAGTTGCCGCAATACCAGCCGATGGTGCCTGCAAAATTACATGGACACCGGTTGAGAATTGACGTCTGAATTGACGTCGAAAGGAATAACTTTTACAAATATTCAATCAAATTTCACACTGATCTCATAAATAACTTTTGAAGTACTCAATCAAACTTTGCCAAATTTACAGGGAAGTTGCCGTAATAACAGCCGATGGTGCCTGCAAAATTAGATGGAAAACGGTTGAGAATTGTCGTCTGAATTGCCGTCGAAAGGAATAACTTTTAAAAATATTCAATCAAATTTCACGTCGAAATGAATAACTTTTACAAATATTCTATCAAATTTCACACTGATCTCATAAATAACTTTTGAAGCACTAGATCAAACTTTGCCAAATTTACAGGGAAGTTGCCGTAATACCAGCCGATGGTGCCTGCAAAATTAGATAGAAAACGGTTGAGAATTCACGTCTGAATTGACGTCGAAAGGAATAACTTTTACAAATATTCAATCAAATTTCACGTCGAAATGAATAACTTTTACAAATATACAATCAAATTTCACACTGATCTCATAAATAACTTTTGAAGTACTAAATCAAACTTTGCCAAATTTACAGGGAAGTTGCCGTAATAACAGCCGATGGTGCCTGCAAAATTACATGGAAAACGGTTGAGAATTGACGTCTGAATTGACGTCGAAATGAATAACTTTTACAAATATTCAATCAAATTTCACACTGATCTCATTAATAACTTTTGAAGTACTAAATCAAACTCCGCCAAATTTTCAGGAAAGTTGCCGTAATACCAGCCGATTGTGCCTACAAAATTACATGGAAAACGGTTGAGAATTGACGTCTGAATTCACGTCGACATGAATAACTTTTAAAAATATTCAATCAAATTTAACACTGATCTCATTAATAACTTTTGCAGTACTCAATCAAACTTTGCCAAATTTGAAGGGAAGCTGCCGTAATACCAGCGGATGGTGCCTGCAAAATTAGATGGAAAACGGTTGAGAATTGACGTCTGAATTGACGTCTAAAGGAATAACTTTTACAAATATTCAATCAAATTTCACGTCGAAATGAATAACTTTTACAAATATTCAATCAAATTTCACACTGATCTCATAAATAACTTTTGAAGCACTAAATCAAACTTTGCCAAATTTACAGGGAAGTTGCCGTAATACCAGCCGATGGTGCCTGCAAAATTAGATGGAAAACGGTTGAGAATTGACGTCTGAATTGACGTCGAAAGGAATAACTTTTACAAATATTCAATCAAATTTCACGTCGAAATGAATAACTTTTCCAAATATTCAATCAAATTTCACACTGATCTCATAAATAACTTTTGAAGTACTAAATCAAACTTTTCCAAATTTACAGGGAAGTTCCCGTAATACCAGCCGATGGTGCCTGCAAAATTACATGGAAAACGGTTGAGAATTGACGTCTGAATTGACGTCGAAATGAATAACTTTTACAAATATTCAATCAAATTTCACACTGATCTCATTAATAACTTTCGAAGTACTAAATCAAACTTTGCCAAATTTACAGGGAAGTTGCCGTAATACCAGCCGATGGTGCCTGCAAGATTTGATGGAAAACGGTTGAGAATTGACGTCTGAATTGACGTCGAAAGGAATAACTTTTACAAATATTCAATCAAATTTCACACTGATCTCATTAATAACTTTTGAAGTACTAAATCAAACTCCGCCAAATTTACAGGGAGGTTGCCGTAATACCAGCCGATTGTGCCTGCAAAATTACATGGAAAACGGTTGAGAATTGACGTCTGAATTAACGTCGAAATGAATAACTTTTAAAAATATTCAATCAAATTTCACACTGATCTCATTAATAACTTTTGAAGTACTAAATCAAACTCCGCCAAATTTACAGGGAAGTTGCCGTAATACCAGCCGATGGTGCCTGCAAAATTACATGGAAACCGGTTGAGAATTGACGTCTGAATTGACGTCGAAAGGAATAACTTTTACAAATATTCAATCAAATTTCACACTGATCTCATAAATAACTTTTGAAGTACTAAATCAAACTTTGCCAAATTCACAAGGAAGTTGCCGTAATACCAGCCGATGGTGCCTGCAAAATTAGATGGAAAACGGTTGAGAATTGACGTCTGAATTGACGTCGAAAGGAATAACTTTTACAAATATTCAATCAAATTTCACACTAATCTCATTAATAACTTTTGAAGTACTTAATCAAACTTCGTCAAATTACCAGGGAAGTTGCCGTAATACCAGCCGATGGTGCTTGCAAATTTACATGGAAAACGGTTGAGAATTGACGTCTGAATTCACGTCGACATGAATAACTTTTAAAAATAATCAATCAAATTTCACACTGATCTCATAAATAACTTTTGAAGCACTAAATCAAACTTTGCCAAATTTACAGGGAAGTTGCCGTAATACCAGCCGATGGTGCCTGCAAAATTAGATGGAAAACGGTTGAGAATTGACGTCTGAATTGACGTCGAAAGGATTAACTTTTACAAATATTCAATCAAATTTCACGTCGAAATGAATAACTTTTACAAAAATTCAATCAAATTTCACACTGATCTCATTAATAACTTTTGAAGTACTAAATCAAACTTTTCCAAATTTACAGGGAAGTTCCCGTAATACCAGCCGATGGTGCCTGCAAAATTAGATGGAAAACGGTTGAGAATTGACGTCTGAATTGACGTCGAAATGAATAACTTTTACAAATATTCAATCAAATTTCACACTGATCTCATTAATAACTTTTGAAGTACTAAATCAAACTTTGCCAAATTTACAGGGAAGTTGCCGTAATACCAGCCGATGGTGCCTGCAAAATTACATGGAAACCGGTTGAGAATTGACGTCTGAATTGACGTCGAAAGGAATAACTTTTACAAAAATTCAATCAAATTTCACACTGATCTCATTATTAACTTTTGAAGTACTAAATCAAACTTTGCCAAATTTACAGGGAAGTTGCCGTAATACCAGCCGATGGTGCCTGCAAAATTAGAATGAAAACAATTGAGAATTGACGTCTGAATTGACGTCGAAAGGAATAACTTTTACAAATATTCAATCAAATTTCACACTGATCTCATTAATAACTTTTGAAGTACTAAATCAAACTTCGCCAAATTTACAGGGAAGTTGCCGTAATACTAGCCGATTGTGCCTGCAAAATTACATGGGAAACGGTTGAGAATTGACGTCTAAATTGACGTCGAAATGAATAACTTTTACAAATATTCAATCAAATTTCACACAGATCTCATTAATAACTTTTGAAGTACTAAATCAAACTTCGCCAAATTTACAGGGAAGTTGCCGCAATACCAGCCGATGGTGCCTGCAAAATTACATGGACACCGGTTGAGAATTGACGTCTGAATTGACGTCGAAAGGAATAACTTTTACAAATATTCAATCAAATTTCACACTGATCTCATAAATAACTTTTGAAGTACTCAATCAAACTTTGCCAAATTTACAGGGAAGTTGCCGTAATAACAGCCGATGGTGCCTGCAAAATTAGATGGAAAACGGTTGAGAATTGTCGTTTGAATTGACGTCGAAAGGAATAACTTTTACAAATATTCAATCAAATTTCACACTGATCTCATTAATAACTTTTGAAGTACTAAATCAAACTCCGCCAAATTTACAGGGAAGTTGGCGTAATACCAGCCGATTGTGCCTGCAAAATTACATGGAAAACGGTTGAGAATTGACGTCTGAATTGACGTCGAAATGAATAACTTTTACAAATATTCAATCAAATTTCACACTGATCTCATTAATAACTTTTGAAGTACTAAATCAAACTTCGCCAAATTTACAGGGAAGTTGCCGTAATATCAGCCGATGGTGCCTGCAAAATTACATGGAAACCGGTTGAGAATTGACGTCTGAATTGACGTCGAAAGGAATAACTTTTACAAATATTCAATCAAATTTAACACTGATCTCATTAATAACTTTTGAAGTACTTAATCAAACTTTGCCAAATTTACAGGGAAGTTGCCGTGATACCAGCCCATGGTGCCTGCGAAATTACATGGAAAACGGTTGAGAATTGACGTCTGAATTCACATCAAAATGAATAACTTTTAAAAATATTCAATCAAATTTAACACTGATCTCATTAATAACTTTTAAAGTACTCAGTCAAACTCTTTAAATTTATAGGGAAGTTGCCGTAATACCAGCCGATGGTGACTGCAAATTTACATGAAAAACGGTTGAGAATTGACGTCTGAATTCACGTCGGAATGAATAACTTTTAAAAATATTCAATCAAATTTCACACTAATCTCATTAATAACTTTTGAAGTACTTAATCAAACTTCGTCAAATTACCAGGGTAGTTGCCGTAGTACCAGCCGATGGTGCCTGCAAATTTACATGGAAAACGGTTGAGAATTGACGTCTGAATTCACGTCGACGTGAATAACTTTTAAAAATATTCAATCAAATTTAACACTGATCTCATTAATAACTTTTGCAGTACTCAATCAAACTTTGCCAAATTTGAAGGGAAGTTGTCGTAATACCAGCCGATGGTGCCTGCAAAATTAGATGGAAAACGGTTGAGAATTGACGTCTGAATTGACATCGAAAGGTATAACTTTTACAAATATTCAATCAAATTTCACGTCGAAATGAATAACTTTTACAAATATTCTATCAAATTTCACACTGATCTCATAAATAACTTTTGAAGCACTAAATCAAACTTTGCCAAATTTACAGGGAAGTTGCCGTAATACCAGCCGATGGTGCCTGCAAAATTAGATAGAAAACGGTTGAGAATTGACGTCTGAATTGACGTCTAAAGGAATAACTTTTACAAATATTCAATCAAATTTCACGTCGAAATGAATAACTTTTACAAATATTCAATCAAATTTCACACTGATCTCATAAATAACTTTTGAAGCACTAAATCAAACTTTGCCAAATTTACAGGGAAGTTGCCGTAATACCAGCCGATGGTGCCTGCAAAATTAGATGGAAAACGGTTGAGAATTGACGTCTGAATTGACGTCGAAAGGAATAACTTTTACAAATATTCAATCAAATTTCACGTCGAAATGAATAACTTTTCCAAATATTCAATCAAATTTCACACTGATCTCATAAATAACTTTTGAAGTACTAAATCAAACTTTTCCAAATTTACAGGGAAGTTCCCGTAATACCAGCCGATGGTGCCTGCAAAATTACATGGAAAACGGTTGAGAATTGACGTCTGAATTGACGTCGAAATGAATAACTTTTACAAATATTCAATCAAATTTCACACTGATCTCATTAATAACTTTCGAAGTACTAAATCAAACTTTGCCAAATTTACAGGGAAGTTGCCGTAATACCAGCCGATGGTGCCTGCAAGATTTGATGGAAAACGGTTGAGAATTGACGTCTGAATTGACGTCGAAAGGAATAACTTTTACAAATATTCAATCAAATTTCACACTGATCTCATTAATAACTTTTGAAGTACTAAATCAAACTCCGCCAAATTTACAGGGAGGTTGCCGTAATACCAGCCGATTGTGCCTGCAAAATTACATGGAAAACGGTTGAGAATTGACGTCTGAATTGACGTCGAAATGAATAACTTTTAAAAATATTCAATCAAATTTCACACTGATCTCATTAATAACTTTTGAAGTACTAAATCAAACTTCGCCAAATTTACAGGGAAGTTGCCGTAATACCAGCCGATGGTGCCTGCAAAATTACATGGAAACCGGTTGAGAATTGACGTCTGAATTGACGTCGAAAGGAATAACTTTTACAAATATTCAATCAAATTTCACACTGATCTCATAAATAACTTTTGAAGTACTAAATCAAACTTTGCCAAATTTACAAGGAAGTTGCCGTAATACCAGCCGATGGTGCCTGCAAAATTAGATGGAAAACGGTTGAGAATTGACGTCTGAATTGACGTCGAAAGGAATAACTTTTACAAATATTCAATCAAATTTCACACTAATCTCATTAATAACTTTTGAAGTACTTAATCAAACTTCGTCAAATTACCAAGGAAGTTGCCGTAATACCAGCCGATGGTGCTTGCAAATTTACATGGAAAACGGTTGAGAATTGACGTCTGAATTCACGTCGACATGAATAACTTTTAAAAATAATCAATCAAATTTCACACTGATCTCATAAATAACTTTTGAAGCACTAAATCAAACTTTGCCAAATTTACAGGGAAGTTGCCGTAATACCAGCCGATGGTGCCTGCAAAATTAGATGGAAAACGGTTGAGAATTGACGTCTGAATTGACGTCGAAAGGATTAACTTTTACAAATATTCAATCAAATTTCACGTCGAAATGAATAACTTTCACAAAAATTCAATCAAATTTCACACTGATCTCATTAATAACTTTTGAAGTACTAAATCAAACTTTTCCAAATTTACAGGGAAGTTCCCGTAATACCAGCCGATGGTGCCTGCAAAATTAGATGGAAAACGGTTGAGAATTGACGTCTGAATTGACGTCGAAATGAATAACTTTTACAAATATTCAATCAAATTTCACACTGATCTCATTAATAACTTTTGAAGTACTAAATCAAACTTTGCCAAATTTACAGGGAAGTTGCCGTAATACCAGCCGATGGTGCCTGCAAAATTACATGGAAACCGGTTGAGAATTGACGTCTGAATTGACGTCGAAAGGAATAACTTTTACAAAAATTCAATCAAATTTCACACTGATCTCATTATTAACTTTTGAAGTACTAAATCAAACTTTGCCAAATTTACAGGGAAGTTGCCGTAATACCAGCCGATGGTGCCTGCAAAATTAGAATGAAAACAATTGAGAATTGACGTCTGAATTGACGTCGAAAGGAATAACTTTTACAAATATTCAATCAAATTTCACACTGATCTCATTAATAACTTTTGAAGTACTAAATCAAACTTCGCCAAATTTACAGGGAAGTTGCCGTAATACTAGCCGATTGTGCCTGCAAAATTACATGGGAAACGGTTGAGAATTGACGTCTAAATTGACGTCGAAATGAATAACTTTTACAAATATTCAATCAAATTTCACACTGATCTCATTAATAACTTTTGAAGTACTAAATCAAACTTCGCCAAATTTACAGGGAAGTTGCCGCAATACCAGCCGATGGTGCCTGCAAAATTACATGGACACCGGTTGAGAATTGACGTCTGAATTGACGTCGAAAGGAATAACTTTTACAAATATTCAATCAAATTTCACACTGATCTCATAAATAACTTTTGAAGTACTCAATCAAACTTTGCCAAATTTACAGGGAAGTTGCCGTAATAACAGCCGATGGTGCCTGCAAAATTAGATGGAAAACGGTTGAGAATTGTCGTTTGAATTGACGTCGAAAGGAATAACTTTTACAAATATTCAATCAAATTTCACACTGATCTCATTAATAACTTTTGAAGTACTAAATCAAACTCCGCCAAATTTACAGGGAAGTTGGCGTAATACCAGCCGATTGTGCCTGCAAAATTACATGGAAAACGGTTGAGAATTGACGTCTGAATTGACGTCGAAATGAATAACTTTTACAAATATTCAATCAAATTTCACACTGATCTCATTAATAACTTTTGAAGTCCTAAATCAAACTTCGCCAAATTTACAGGGAAGTTGCCGTAATATCAGCCGATGGTGCCTGCAAAATTACATGGAAACCGGTTGAGAATTGACGTCTGAATTGACGTCGAAAGGAATAACTTTTACAAATATTCAATCAAATTTAACACTGATCTCATTAATAACTTTTGAAGTACTTAATCAAACTTTGCCAAATTTACAGGGAAGTTGCCGTGATACCAGCCCATGGTGCCTGCGAAATTACATGGAAAACGGTTGAGAATTGACGTCTGAATTCACATCAAAATGAATAACTTTTAAAAATATTCAATCAAATTTAACACTGATCTCATTAATAACTTTTAAAGTACTCAGTCAAACTCTTTAAATTTATAGGGAAGTTGCCGTAATACCAGCCGATGGTGACTGCAAATTTACATGAAAAACGGTTGAGAATTGACGTCTGAATTCACGTCGGAATGAATAACTTTTAAAAATATTCAATCAAATTTCACACTAATCTCATTAATAACTTTTGAAGTACTTAATCAAACTTCGTCAAATTACCAGGGTAGTTGCCGTAATACCAGCCGATGGTGCCTGCAAATTTACATGGAAAACGGTTGAGAATTGACGTCTGAATTCACGTCGACGTGAATAACTTTTAAAAATATTCAATCAAATTTAACACTGATCTCATTAATAACTTTTGCAGTACTCAATCAAACTTTGCCAAATTTGAAGGGAAGTTGTCGTAATACCAGCCGATGGTGCCTGCAAAATTAGATGGAAAACGGTTGAGAATTGACGTCTGAATTGACATCGAAAGGTATAACTTTTACAAATATTCAATCAAATTTCACGTCGAAATGAATAACTTTTACAAATATTCTATCAAATTTCACACTGATCTCATAAATAACTTTTGAAGCACTAAATCAAACTTTGCCAAATTTACAGGGAAGTTGCAGTAATACCAGCCGATGGTGCCTGCAAAATTAGATAGAAAACGGTTGAGAATTGACGTCTGAATTGACGTCGAAAGGAATAACTTTTACAAATATTCAATCAAATTTCACGTCGAAATGAATAACTTTTACAAATATTCAATCAAATTTCACACTGATCTCATAAATAACTTTTGAAGTACCAAAACAAACTTTGCCAAATTTACAGGGAAGTTGCCGTAATACCAGCCGATGGTGCCTGCAAAATTACATGGAAAACGGTTGAGAATTGACGTCTGAATTGACGTCGAAAGGAATAACTTTTACAAATATTCAATCAAATTTCACACTGATCTCATTAATAACTTTTGAAGTACTAAATCAAACTCCGCCAAATTAGCAGGGAAGTTGCCGTAATACCTGCCGATGGTGCCTGCAAAATTACATGGAAACCGGTTGAGAATTGACGTCTGAATTGACGTCGAAAGGAATAACTTTTAAAAATATTCAATCAAATTTCACGTCGAAATGAATAACTTTTACAAATATTCTATCAAATTTCACACTGATCTCATAAATAACTTTTGAAGCACTAAATCAAACTTTGCCAAATTTACAGGGAAGTTGCCGTAATACCAGCCGATGGTGCCTGCAAAATTAGATAGAAAACGGTTGAGAATTCACGTCTGAATTGACGTCGAAAGGAATAACTTTTACAAATATTCAATCAAATTTCACGTCGAAATGAATAACTTTTACAAATATTCAATCAAATTTCACACTGATCTCATAAATAACTTTTGAAGTACTAAATCAAACTCTGCCAAATTTACAGGGAAGTTGCCGTAATAACAGCCGATGGTGCCTGCAAAATTACATGGAAAACGGTTGAGAATTGACGTCTGAATTGACGTCGAAATGAATAACTTTTACAAATATTCAATCAAATTTCACACTGATCTCATTAATAACATTTGAAGTACTAAATCAAACTCCGCCAAATTTTCAGGAAAGTTGCCGTGATACCAGCCGATTGTGCCTACAAATTTACATGGAAAACGGTTGAGAATTTACGTCTGAATTCACGTCGACATGAATAACTTTTAAAAATATTCAATCAAATTTAACACTGATCTCATTAATAACTTTTGCAGTACTCAATCAAACTTTGCCAAATTTGAAGGGAAGCTGCCGTAATACCAGCGGATGGTGCCTGCAAAATTAGATGGAAAACGGTTGAGAATTGACGTCTGAATTGACGTCTAAAGGAATAACTTTTACAAATATTCAATCAAATTTCACGTCGAGTTGAATAACTTTTACAAATATTCAATCAAATTTCACACTGATCTCATAAATAACTTTTGAAGCACTAAATCAAACTTTGCCAAATTTACAGGGAAGTTGCCGTAATACCAGCCGATGGTGCCTGCAAAATTAGATGGAAAACGGTTGAGAATTGACGTCTGAATTGACGTCGAAAGGAATAACTTTTACAAATATTCAATCAAATTTCACGTCGAAATGAATAACTTTTCCAAATATTCAATCAAATTTAACACTGATCTCATTAATAACTTTTGCAGTACTCAATCAAACTTTGCCAAATTTGAAGGGAAGCTGCCGTAATACCAGCGGATGGTGCCTGCAAAATTAGATGGAAAACGGTTGAGAATTGACGTCTGAATTGACGTCTAAAGGAATAACTTTTACAAATATTCAATCAAATTTCACGTCGAAATGAATAACTTTTACAAATATTCAATCAAATTTCACACTGATCTCATAAATAACTTTTGAAGCACTAAATCAAACTTTGCCAAATTTACAGGGAAGTTGCCGTAATACCAGCCGATGGTGCCTGCAAAATTACATGGAAACCGGTTGAGAATTGACGTCTGAATTGACGTCGAAAGGAATAACTTTTACAAATATTCAATCAAATTTAACACTGATCTCATTAATAACTTTTGAAGTACTTAATCAAACTTTGCCAAATTTACAGGGAAGTTGCCGTGATACCAGCCCATGGTGCCTGCGAAATTACATGGAAAACGGTTGAGAATTGACGTCTGAATTCACATCAAAATGAATAACTTTTAAAAATATTCAATCAAATTTAACACTGATCTCATTAATAACTTTTAAAGTACTCAGTCAAACTCTTTAAATTTATAGGGAAGTTGCCGTAATACCAGCCGATGGTGACTGCAAATTTACATGAAAAACGGTTGAGAATTGACGTCTGAATTCACGTCGGAATGAATAACTTTTAAAAATATTCAATCAAATTTCACACTAATCTCATTAATAACTTTTGAAGTACTTAATCAAACTTCGTCAAATTACCAGGGTAGTTGCCGTAATACCAGCCGATGGTGCCTGCAAATTTACATGGAAAACGGTTGAGAATTGACGTCTGAATTCACGTCGACGTGAATAACTTTTAAAAATATTCAATCAAATTTAACACTGATCTCATTAATAACTTTTGCAGTACTCAATCAAACTTTGCCAAATTTGAAGGGAAGTTGTCGTAATACCAGCCGATGGTGCCTGCAAAATTAGATGGAAAACGGTTGAGAATTGACGTCTGAATTGACATCGAAAGGTATAACTTTTACAAATATTCAATCAAATTTCACGTCGAAATGAATAACTTTTACAAATATTCTATCAAATTTCACACTGATCTCATAAATAACTTTTGAAGCACTAAATCAAACTTTGCCAAATTTACAGGGAAGTTGCCGTAATACCAGCCGATGGTGCCTGCAAAATTAGATAGAAAACGGTTGAGAATTGACGTCTGAATTGACGTCGAAAGGAATAACTTTTACAAATATTCAATCAAATTTCACGTCGAAATGAATAACTTTTACAAATATTCAATCAAATTTCACACTGATCTCATAAATAACTTTTGAAGTACCAAAACAAACTTTGCCAAATTTACAGGGAAGTTGCCGTAATACCAGCCGATGGTGCCTGCAAAATTACATGGAAAACGGTTGAGAATTGACGTCTGAATTGACGTCGAAAGGAATAACTTTTACAAATATTCAATCAAATTTCACACTGATCTCATTAATAACTTTTGAAGTACTAAATCAAACTCCGCCAAATTAGCAGGGAAGTTGCCGTAATACCTGCCGATGGTGCCTGCAAAATTACATGGAAACCGGTTGAGAATTGACGTCTGAATTGACGTCGAAAGGAATAACTTTTAAAAATATTCAATCAAATTTCACGTCGAAATGAATAACTTTTACAAATATTCTATCAAATTTCACACTGATCTCATAAATAACTTTTGAAGCACTAAATCAAACTTTGCCAAATTTACAGGGAAGTTGCCGTAATACCAGCCGATGGTGCCTGCAAAATTAGATAGAAAACGGTTGAGAATTCACGTCTGAATTGACGTCGAAAGGAATAACTTTTACAAATATTCAATCAAATTTCACGTCGAAATGAATAACTTTTACAAATATTCAATCAAATTTCACACTGATCTCATAAATAACTTTTGAAGTACTAAATCAAACTTTGCCAAATTTACAGGGAAGTTGCCGTAATAACAGCCGATGGTGCCTGCAAAATTACATGGAAAACGGTTGAGAATTGACGTCTGAATTGACGTCGAAATGAATAACTTTTACAAATATTTAATCAAATTTCACACTGATCTCATTAATAACATTTGAAGTACTAAATCAAACTCCGCCAAATTTTCAGGAAAGTTGCCGTGATACCAGCCGATTGTGCCTACAAAATTACATGGAAAACGGTTGAGAATTTACGTCTGAATTCACGTCGACATGAATAACTTTTAAAAATATTCAATCAAATTTAACACTGATCTCATTAATAACTTTTGCAGTACTCAATCAAACTTTGCCAAATTTGAAGGGCAGCTGCCGTAATACCAGCAGATGGTGCCTGCAAAATTAGATGGAAAACGGTTGAGAATTGACGTCTGAATTGACGTCTAAAGGAATAACTTTTACAAATATTCAATCAAATTTCACGTCGAGTTGAATAACTTTTACAAATATTCAATAAATTTCACACTGATCTCATAAATAACTTTTGAAGCACTAAATCAAACTTTGCCAAATTTACAGGGAAGTTGCCGTAATACCAGCCGATGGTGCCTGCAAAATTAGATGGAAAACGGTTGAGAATTGACGTCTGAATTGACGTCGAAAGGAATAACTTTTACAAATATTCAATCAAATTTCACGTCGAAATGAATAACTTTTCCAAATATTCAATCAAATTTAACACTGATCTCATTAATAACTTTTGCAGTACTCAATCAAACTTTGCCAAATTTGAAGGGAAGCTGCCGTAATACCAGCGGATGGTGCCTGCAAAATTAGATGGAAAACGGTTGAGAATTGACGTCTGAATTGACGTCTAAAGGAATAACTTTTACAAATATTCAATCAAATTTAACGTCGAAATGAATAACTTTTACAAATATTCAATCAAATTTCACACTGATCTCATAAATAACTTTTGAAGCACTAAATCAAACTTTGCCAAATTTACAGGGAAGTTGCCGTAATACCAGCCGATGGTGCCTGCAAAATTAGATGGAAAACGGTTGAGAATTGACGTCTGAATTGACGTCGAAAGGAATAACTTTTACAAATATTCAATCAAATTTCACGTCGAAATGAATAACTTTTCCAAATATTCAATCAAATTTCACACTGATCTCATAAATAACTTTTGAAGTACTAAATCAAACTTTTCCAAATTTACAGGGAAGTTCCCGTAATACCAGCCGATGGTGCCTGCAAAATTACATGGAAAACGGTTGAGAATTGACGTCTGATTTGACGTCGAAATGAATAACTTTTACAAATATTCAATCAAATTTCACACTGATCTCATTAATAACTTTCGAAGTACTAAATCAAACTCCGCCAAATTTACAGGAAAGTTGCCGTAATACCTGCCGATTGTGCCTGCAAAATTACATGGAAAACGGTTGAGAATTGACGTCTGAATTGACGTCGAAATGAATAACTTTTACAAATATTCATTCAAATTTCACACTGATCTCATTAAAAACTTTTGAAGTACTAAATCAACCTTCGCCAAATTTACAGGGAAGTTGCCGTAATACCAGCCGATAGTGCCTGCAAAATTACATGGGAACCGGTTGAGAATTGACGTCTGAATTGACGTCGAAAGGAAAAACTTTTACAAATATTCAATCAAATTTCACACTGGTCTCATTAATAACTTTTTAAGTACTAAATCAAACTCCGCCAAATTTACAGGGAAGTTGCCGTAATACCAGCCGATGGTGCCTGCAAAATTACATGGAAAACGGTTGAGAATTGACGTCTGAATTCACATCAAAATGAATAATTTTTAAAAATATTCTATCAAATTTAACACTGATCTCATTAATAACTTTTGAAGTACTTAATCAAACTTTGTCAAATTAACTGGGAAGTTGCCGTAATACCAGCCGATGATGACTGCAAATTTACGTGGAAAACGGTGGAGAATTGACGTCTGAATTCACGTCGAAAGGAATAACTTTTACAAATATTCAATCAAATTTCACACTGATCTCATCAATAACTTTTGAAGTACTAAAACAAACTTTGCCAAATTTACAGGGAAGTTGCCGTAATACCAGCCGATGATGACTGCAAATTTACATGGAAAACGGTGGAGAATTGACGTCTGAATTCACGTCGAAAGGAATAACTTTTACAAATATTTAATCAAATTTCACACTGATCTCATCAATAACTTTTGAAGTACTGAAACAAACTTTGCCAAATTTACAGGGAAGTTGCCGTAATACCAGCCCATGGTGCCTGCGAAATTACATGGAAAACGGTTGAGAATTGACGTCTGAATTCACATCAAAATGAATAACTTTTAAAAATATTCAATCAAATTTAACACTGATCTCATTAATAACTTTTGAAGTACTCAATCAAACTCTTTAAATTTATAGGGAAGTTGCCGTAATACCAGCCGATGGCGCCAGCAAAATTACATGGAAAACGGTTTAGAATTGACGTCTGAATTCACGTCGAAATGAATAACTTTTAAAAATATTCAATCAAATTTCACACTAATCTCATTAATAACTTTTGAAGTACTTAATCAAACTTCGTCAAATTAACTGGGAAGTTGCCGTAATACCAGCCGATGATGACTGCAAATTTACATGGAAAACGGTTGAGAATTGACGGCTGAATTCACGTCGAAAGGTATAACTTTTACAAATATTCAATCAAATTTCACACTGATCTCATCAATAACTTTTGAAGTACTTAATCAAACTTTGCCAAATTGACAGGGAAGTTGCCGTAATACCAGCCCATGGTGCCTGCGAAATTACATGGAAAACGGTTGAGAATTGACGTCTGAATTCACATCAAAATGAATAACTTTTAAAAATATTCAATCAAATTTAAATCTGATCTCATTAATAACTTTTGAAGTACTCAGTCAAACTCTTTAAATTTATAGGGAAGTTGCCGTAATACCAGCCGATGGTGACTGCAAATTTACATGAAAAACGGTTGAGAATTGACGTCTGAATTCACGTCGGAATGAATAACTTTTAAAAATATTCAATCAAATTTCAAACTAATCTCATTAATAACTTTTGAAGTACTTAATCAAACTTCGTCAAATTACCAGGGTAGTTGCCGTAATACCAGCCGATGGTGCCTGCAAATTTACATGGAAAACGGTTGAGAATTGACGTCTGAATTCACGTCGACATGAATAACTTTTAAAAATATTCAATCAAATTTAACACTGATCTCATTAATAACTTTTGCAGTACTCAATCAAACTTTGCCAAATTTGAAGGGAAGTTGTCGTAATACCAGCCGATGGTGCCTGCAAAATTACATGGAAAACGGTTGAGAATTGACGTCTGAATTGACGTCGAAAGGAATAACTTTTACAAATATTCAATCAAATTTCACGTCGAAATGAACAACTTTTACAAATATTCTATCAAATTTCACACTGATCTCATAAATAACTTTTGAAGCACTAAATCAAACTTTGCCAAATTTGCAGGGAAGTTGCCGTAATACCAGCCGATGGTGCCTGCAAAATTAGATAGAAAACGGTTGAGAATTGACGTCTGAATTGACGTCGAAAGGAATAACTTTTACAAATATTCAATCAAATTTCACGTCGAAATGAATAACTTTTACAAATATTCAATCAAATTTCACATTGATCTCATAAATAACTTTTGAAGTACCAAAACAAACTTTGCCAAATTTACAGGGAAGTTGCCGTAATACCAGCCGATGGTGCCTGCAAAATTACATGGAAAACGGTTGAGAATTGACGTCTGAATTGACGTCGAAAGGAATAACTTTTACAAATATTCAATCAAATTTCACACTGATCTCATTAATAACTTTTGAAGTACTAAATCAAACTCCGCCAAATTAACAGGGAAGTTGCCGTAATACCTGCCGATGGTGCCTGCAAAATTACATGGAAACCGGTTGAGAATTGACGTCTGAATTGACGTCGAAAGGAATAACTTTTAAAAATATTCAATCAAATTTCACACTAATCTCATTAATAACTTTTGAAGTACTTAATCAAACTTCGTCAAATTAACTGGGAAGTTGCCGTAGTACCAGCCGATGATGACTGCAAATTTACATGAAAAACGGTGGAGAATTGACGTCTGAATTCACGTCGAAAGGAATAACTTTTACTAATATTCAATCAAATTTCACACTGATCTCATCAATAACTTTTTGAAGTACTGAAACAAACTTTGCCAAATTTACAGGGAAGTTGCCGTAATACCAGCCCATGGTGCCTGCGAAATTACATGGACAACGGTTGAGAATTGACGTCTGAATTCACATCAAAATGAATAACTTTTAAAAATATTCAATCAAATTTAACACTGATCTCATTAATAACTTTTGAAGTACTCAGTCAAACTCTTTAAATTTATAGGGAAGTTGCCGTAATACCAGCCGATGGTGACCGCAAATTTTACATGGAAAACGGTTGAGAATTGACGTCTGAATTCACGTCGAAATGAATAACTTTTAAAAATATTCAATCAAATTTCACACTAATCTCATTAATAACTTTTGAAGTACTTCATCAAACTTCGTCAAATTACCAGGGTAGTTGCCGGAATACCAGCCGATGGTGCCCGCAAATTTACATGGAAAACGGCTGAGAATTGACGTCTGAATTCACGTCGACATGAATAACTTTTAAAAATATTCAATCAAATTTAACACTGATCTCATTAATAACTTTTGCAGTACTCAATCAAACTTTGCCAAATTTGAAGGAAAATTGTCGTAATACCAGCCGATGGTGCCTGCAAAATTAGATGGAAAACGGTTGAGAATTGACGTCTGAATTGACGTCGAAAGGAATAACTTTTACAAATATTCAATCAAATTTCACGTCGAAATGAATAACTTTTACAAATATTCTATCAAATTTCACACTGATCTCATAAATAACTTTTGAAGCACTAAATCAAACTTTGCCAAATTTAAAGGGAAGTTGCCGTAATACCAGCCGATGGTGCCTGCAAAATTAGATAGAAAACGGTTGAGAATTGACGTCTGAATTGACGTCGAAAGGAATAACTTTTACAAAATATTCAATCAAATTTCACGTCGAAATGAATAACTTTTACAAATATTCAATCAAATTTCACACTGATCTCATAAATAACTTTTGAAGTACTAAATCAAACTTTGCCAAATTTACAGGGAAGTTGCCGTAATACCAGCCGATGGTGCCTGCAAAATTACATGGAAAACGGTTGAGAATTGACGTCTGAATTGACGTCGAAAGGAATAACTTTTACAAATATTCAATCAAATTTCACACTGATCTCATTAATAACTTTTGAAGTACTAAATCAAACTCCGCCAAATTAACAGGAAAGTTGCCGTAATACCAGCCGATTGTGCCTGCAAAATTACATGGAAAACGGTTGAGAATTGACGTCTGAATTGACGTCAAAATGAATAACTTTTACAAATATTCAATCAAATTTCACACTGATCTCATTAATAACTTTTTAAGTACTAAATCAAACTCCGCCAAATTAACTGGGAAGTTGCCGTAATACCAGCCGATGATGACTGCAAATTTACATGGAAAACGGTTGAGAATTGACGTCTGACTTCACGTCGAAAGGAATAACTTTTACAAATATTCAATCAAATTTCACACTGATCTCATCAATAACTTTTGAAGTACTTAATCAAACTTTGCCAAATTTACAGGGAAGTTGCCGTAATACCAGCCCATGGTGCCTGCGAAATTACATGGAAAACGGTTGAGAATTGACGTCTGAATTGACGTCGAAAGGAATAACTTTTACAAATATTCAATCAAATTTCACACTGATCTCATCAATAACTTTTGAAGTACTTAATCAAACTTTGCCAAATTCACAGGGAAGTTGCCGTAATACCAGCCCATGGTGCCTGCGAAATTACATGGAAAACGGTTGAGAATTGACGTCTGAATTCACATCAAAATGAATAACTTGTAAAAATATTCAATCAAATTTAACACTGATCTCATAAATAACTTTTGAAGTACTAAATCAAACTTTGCCAAATTTACAGGGAAGTTGCCGTAATACCAGCCGATGGTGCCTGCAAAATTACATGGAAAACGGTTGAGAATTGACGTCTGAATTGACGTCGAAAGGAATAACTTTTACAAATATTCAATCAAATTTCACACTGATCGCATTAATAACTTTTGAAGTACTTATTCAAACTCTTTAAATTTATAGGGAAGTTGCCGTAATACCAGCCGATGGTGACTGCAAATTTACATGGAAAACGGTTGAGAATTGACGTCTGAATTCACGTCGAAATGAATAACTTTTAAAAATATTCAATCAAATTTCACACTAATCTCATTAATAACTTTTGAAGTACTTAATCAAACTTCGTCAAATTAACTGGGAAGTTGCCGTAATACCAGCCGATGATGACCGCAAATTTACATGGAAAACGGTTGAGAATTGACGTCTGAATTCACGTCGAAAGGAATAACTTTTACAAATATTCAATCAAATTTCACACTGATCTCATCAATAACTTTTGAAGTACTTAATCAAACTTTACCAAATTTATAGGGAAGTTGCCGTAATACCAGCCGATGGTGCCTGCGAAATTACATGGAAAACGGTTGAGAATTGACGTCTGAATTGACGTCGAAAGGAATAACTTTTACAAATATTCAATCAAATTTCACACTGATCTCATAAATAACTTTTGAAGTACTAAATCAAACTTTGCCAAATTTACAGGGAAGTTGCCGTAATACCAGCCGATGGTGCCTGCAAAATTACATGGAAAACGGTTGAGAATTGACGTCTGAATTGACGTCGAAAGGAATAACTTTTACAAATATTCAATCAAATTTTCACACTGATCTCATTAATAACTTTTGAAGTACTCAGTCAAACTCTTTAAATTTATAGGGAAGTTGCCGTAATACCAGCCGATGGTGACTGCAAATTTACATGGAAAACGGTTGAGAATTGACGTCTGAATTCACGTCGAAATGAATAACTTTTAAAAATATTCAATCAAATTTCACACTAATCTCATTAATAACTTTTGAAGTACTTAATCAAACTTCGTCAAATTAACTGGGAAGTTGCCGTAATACCAGCCGATGATGACTGCAAATTTACATGGAAAACGGTTGAGAATTGACGTCTGACTTCACGTCGAAAGGAATAACTTTTACAAATATTCAATCAAATTTCACACTGATCTCATCAATAACTTTTGAAGTACTTAATCAAACTTTGCCAAATTTACAGGGAAGTTGCCGTAATACCAGCCCATGGTGCCTGCGAAATTACATGGAAAACGGTTGAGAATTGACGTCTGAATTCACATCAAAATGAATAACTTTTAAAAATATTCAATCAAATTTCACACTGATCTCATTAATAACTTTTGAAGTACTCAGTCAAACTCTTTAAATATATAGGGAAGTTGCCGTAATACCAGCCGATGGCGCCTGCAAAATTACATGGAAACCGGTTGAGAATTGACGTCTGAATTGACGTCAAAATGAATAACTTTTACAAATATTCAATCAAATTTCACACTGATCTCATTAATAACTTTCTAAGTACTAAATCAAACTCCGCCAAATTTACTGGGAAGTTTGCCGTAATACCAGCCGATGATGACTGCAAATTTACATGGAAAACGGTTCAGAATTGACGTCTGAATTCACGTCGAAAGGATTAACTTTTACAAATATTCAATCAAATTTCACACTGATCTCATCAATAACTTTTGAAGTACTTAATCAAACTTTACCAAATTTATAGGGAAGTTGCCGTAATACCAGCCGATGGTGCCTGCAAAATTACATGGAAAACGGTTGAGAATTGACGTCTGAATTGACGTCGAAAGGAATAACTTTTACAAATATTCAATCAAATTTCACACTGATCTCATAAATAACTTTTGAAGTACTAAATCAAACTTTGCCAAATTTACAGGGAAGTTGCCGTAATACCAGCCGATGGTGCCTGCAAAATTACATGGAAAACGGTTGAGAATTGACGTCTGAATTGACGTCGAAAGGAATAACTTTTACAAATATTCAATCAAATTTCACACTGATCTCATTAATAACTTTTGAAGTACTCAGTCAAACTCTTTAAATTTATAGGGAAGTTGCCGTAATACCAGCCGATGGTGACTGCAAATTTACATGGAAAAACGGTTGAGAATTGACGTCTGAATTCACGTCGAAATGAATAACTTTTAAAAAATATAATCAAATTTCACACTAATCTCATTAATAACTTTTGAAGTACTTAATCAAACTTCGTCAAATTATCTGGGAAGTTGCCGTAATACCAGCCGATGATGACTGCAAATTTACATGGAAAACGGTTGAGAATTGACGTCTGACTTCACGTCGAAAGGAATAACTTTTACAAATATTCAATCAAATTTCACACTGATCTCATCAATAACTTTTGAAGTACTTAATCAAACTTTGCCAAATTTACAGGGAAGTTGCCGTAATACCAGCCCATGGTGCCTGCGAAATTACATGGAAAACGGTTGAGAATTGACGTCTGAATTCACATCAAAATGAATAACTTTTAAAAATATTCAATCAAAATTTAACACTGATCTCATTAATAACTTTTGAAGTACTCAGTCAAACTCGTTAAATTTATAGGGAAGTTGCCGTAAAACCAGCCGATGGCGCCTGCAAAATTACATGGAAACCGGTTGAGAATTGACGTCTGAATTGACGTCGAAAGGAATAACTTTTACAAATATTCAATCAAATTTCACACTGATCTCATTAATAACTTTTTAAGTACTAAATCAAACTCCGCCAAATTTACAGGGAAGTTGCCGTAATACCAGCCGATGATGACTGCAAATTTACATGGAAAACGGTTGAGAATTGACGTCTGAATTCACGTCGAAAGGAATAACTTTTACAAATATTCAATCAAATTTCACACTGATCTCATCAATAACTTTTGAAGTACTTAATCAAACTTTGCCAAATTTACAGGGAAGTTGCCGTAATACCAGCCCATGGTGCCTGCGAAATTACATGGAAAACGGTTGAGAATTGACGTCTGAATTCACATCAAAATGAATAACTTGTAAATATATTCAATCAAATTTAACACTGATCTCATAAATAACTTTTGAAGTACTAAATCAAACTTTGCCAAATTTACAGGGAAGTTGCCGTAATACCAGCCGATGGTGCCTGCAAAATTACATGGAAAACGGTTGAGAATTGACGTCTGAATTGACGTCGAAGGAATAACTTTTACAAATATTCAATCAAATTTCACACTGATCGCATTAATAACTTTTGAAGTACTTATTCAAACTCTTTAAATTTATAGGGAAGTTGCCGTAATACCAGCCGATGGTGACTGCAAATTTACACGGAAAACGGTTGAGAATTGACGTCTGAATTCACGTCGAAATGAATAACTTTTAAAAATATTCAATCAAATTTCACACTAATGTCATTAATAACTTTTGAAGTACTTAATCAAACTTCGTCAAATTAACTGGGAAGTTGCCGTAATACCAGCCGATGATGACTGCAAATTTACATGGAAAACGGTTGAGAATTGACGTCTGAATTCACGTCGAAAGGAATAACTTTTACAAATATTCAATCAAATTTCACACTGATCTCATCAATAACTTTTGAAGTACTTAATCAAACTTTACCAAATTTATAGGGAAGTTGCCGTAATACCAGCCGATGGTGCCTGCGAAATTACATGGAAAACGGTTGAGAATTGACGTCTGAATTGACGTCGAAAGGAATAACTTTTACAAATATTCAATCAAATTTCACACTGATCTCATAAATAACTTTTGAAGTACTAAATCAAACTTTGCCAAATTTACAGGGAAGTTGCCGTAATACCAGCCGATGGTGCCTGCAAAATTACATGGAAAACGGTTGAGAATTGACGTCTGAATTGACGTCGAAAGGAATAACTTTTACAAATATTCAATCAAATTTCACACTGATCTCATTAATAACTTTTGAAGTACTCAGTCAAACTCTTTAAATTTATAGGGAAGTTGCCGTAATACCAGCCGATGGTGACTGCAAATTTACATGGAAAACGGTTGAGAATTGACGTCTGAATTCACGTCGAAATGAATAACTTTTAAAAATAATCAATTAAATTTCACACTAATCTCATTAATAACTTTTGAAGTACTTAATCAAACTTCGTCAAATTAACTGGGAAGTTGCCGTAATACCAGCCGATGATGACTGCAAATTTACATGGAAAACGGTTGAGAATTGACGTCTGACTTCACGTCGAAAGGAATAACTTTTACAAATATTCAATCAAATTTCACACTGATCTCATCAATAACTTTTGAAGTACTTAATCAAACTTTGCCAAATTTACAGGGAAGTTGCCGTAATACCAGCCCATGGTGCCTGCGAAATTACATGGAAAACGGTTGAGAATTGACGTCTGAATTCACATCAAAATGAATAACTTTTAAAAATATTCAATCAAATTTCACACTGATCTCATTAATAACTTTTGAAGTACTCAGTCAAACTCTTTAAATATATAGGGAAGTTGCCGTAATACCAGCCGATGGCGCCTGCAAAATTACATGGAAACCGGTTGAGAATTGACGTCTGAATTGACGTCGAAAGGAATAACTTTTACAAATATTCAATCAAATTTCACACTGATCTCATTAATAACTTTTTAAGTACTAAATCAAACTCCGCCAAATTTACAGGGAAGTTGCCGTAATACCAGCCGATGATGACTGCAAATTTACATAGAAAACGGTTGAGAATTGACGTCTGAATTCACGTCGAAAGGAATAACTTTTACAAATATTCAATCAAATTTCACACTGATCTCATCAATAACTTTTGAAGTACTTAATCAAACTTTGCCAAATTTACAGGGAAGTTGCCGTAATACCAGCCCATGGTGCCTGCGAAATTACATGGAAAACGGTTGAGAATTGACGTCTGAATTCACATCAAAATGAATAACTTTTAAAAATATTCAATCAAATTTAACACTGATCTCATAAATAACTTTTGAAGTACTAAATCAAACTTTGCCAAATTTACAGGGAAGTTGCCGTAATACCAGCCGATGGTGCCTGCAAAATTACATGGAAAACGGTTGAGAATTGACGTCTGAATTGACGTCGAAAGGAATGACTTTTACAAATATTCAATCAAATTTCACACTGATCGCATTAATAACTTTTGAAGTACTTATTCAAACTCATTAAATTTATAGGGAAGTTGCCGTAATACCAGCCGATGGTGACTGCAAATTTACATGGAAAACGGTTGAGAATTGACGTCTGAATTCACGTCGAAATGAATAACTTTTAAAAATATTCAATCAAATTTCACACTAATCTCATTAATAACTTTTGAAGTACTTAATCAAACTTCGTAAAATTAACTGGGAAGTTGCCGTAATACCAGCCGATGATGACTGCAAATTTACATGGAACACGGTTGAGAATTGACGTCTGAATTCACGTCGAAAGGAATAACTTTTACAAATATTCAATCAAATTTCACACTGATCTCATCAATAACTTTTGAAGTACTTAATCAAACTTTGCCAAATTTACAGGGAAGTTGCCGTAATACCAGCCCATGGTGCCTGCGAAATTACATGGAAAACGGTTGAGAATTGACGTCTGAATTCACATCAAAATGAATAACTTTTAAAAATATTCAATCAAATTTAACACTGATCTCATTAATAACTTTTGAAGTACTCAGTCAAACGCTTTAAATTTATAGGGAAGTTGCCGTAATACCAGCCGATGGCGCCTGCAAAATTACATGGAAACCGGTTGAGAATTGACGTCTGAATTGACGTCGAAAGGAATAACTTTTACAAATATTCAATCAAATTTCACACTGATCTCATTAATAACTTTTTAAGTACTAAATCAAACTCCGCCAAATTTACAGGGAAGTTGCCGTAATACCAGCCGATGATGACTGCAAATTTACATGGAAAACGGTTGAGAATTGACGTCTGAATTCACGTCGAAAGGAATAAATTTTACAAATATTCAATCAAATTTCACACTGATCTCATCAATAACTTTTGAAGTACTTAATCAAACTTTGCCAAATTTACAGGGAAGTTGCCGTAATACCAGCCCATGGTGCCTGCGAAATTACATGGAAAACGGTTGAGAATTGACGTCTGAATTCACATCAAAATGAATAACTTTTACAAATATTCAATCAAATTTCACACTGATCTCATTAATAACTTTTGAAGTACTCAGTCAAACTCTTTAAATTTATAGGGAAGTTGCCGTAATACCAGCCGATGGTGACTGCAAATTTACATGGGAAACGGTTGAGAATTGACGTCTGAATTCACGTCGAAATGAGTAACTTTTAAAAATATTCAATCAAATTTCACACTAATCTCATTAATAACTTTTGAAGTACTTAATCAAACTTCGTCAAATTAACTGGGAAGTTGCCGTAATACCAGCCGATGATGACTGCAAATTTACATGGAAAACGGTTGAGAATTGACGTCTGACTTCACGTCGAAAGGAATAACTTTTACAAATATTCAATCAAATTTCACACTGATCTCATCAATAACTTTTGAAGTACTTAATCAAACTTTGCCAAATTTACAGGGAAGTTGCCGTAATACCAGCCCATGGTGCCTGCGAAATTACATGGAAAACGGTTGAGAATTGACGTCTGAATTCACATCAAAATGAATAACTTTTAAAAATATTCAATCAAATTTCACACTGATCTCATTAATAACTTTTGAAGTACTCAGTCAAACTCTTTAAATATATAGGGAAGTTGCCGTAATACCAGCCGATGGCGCCTGCAAAATTACATGGAAACCGGTTGAGAATTGACGTCTGAATTGACGTCGAAAGGAATAACTTTTACAAATATTCAATCAAATTTCACACTGATCTCATTAATAACTTTTTAAGTACTAAATCAAACTCCGCCAAATTTACAGGGAAGTTGCCGTAATACCAGCCGATGATGACTGCAAATTTACATAGAAAACGGTTGAGAATTGACGTCTGAATTCACGTCGAAAGGAATAACTTTTACAAATATTCAATCAAATTTCACACTGATCTCATCAATAACTTTTGAAGTACTTAATCAAACTTTGCCAAATATACAGGGAAGTTGCCGTAATACCAGCCCATGGTGCCTGCGAAATTACATGGAAAACGGTTGAGAATTGACGTCTGAATTCACATCAAAATGAATAACTTGTAAAAATATTCAATCAAATTTAACACTGATCTCATAAATAACTTTTGAAGTACTAAATCAAACTTTGCCAAATTTACAGGGAAGTTGCCGTAATACCAGCCGATGGTGCCTGCAAAATTACATGGAAAACGGTTGAGAATTGACGTCTGAATTGACGTCGAAAGGAATGACTTTTACAAATATTCAATCAAATTTCACACTGATCGCATTAATAACTTTTGAAGTACTTATTCAAACTCATTAAATTTATAGGGAAGTTGCCGTAATACCAGCCGATGGTGACTGCAAATTTACATGGAAAACGGTTGAGAATTGACGTCTGAATTCACGTCGAAATGAATAACTTTTAAAAATATTCAATCAAATTTCACACTAATCTCATTAATAACTTTTGAAGTACTTAATCAAACTTCGTAAAATTAACTGGGAAGTTGCCGTAATACCAGCCGATGATGACTGCAAATTTACATGGAACACGGTTGAGAATTGACGTCTGAATTCACGTCGAAAGGAATAACTTTTACAAATATTCAATCAAATTTCACACTGATCTCATCAATAACTTTTGAAGTACTTAATCAAACTTTGCCAAATTTACAGGGAAGTTGCCGTAATACCAGCCCATGGTGCCTGCGAAATTACATGGAAAACGGTTGAG
>CAXHKU010000408.1:0-20000 GCA_964017125.1 Flabesymbios commensalis
AATAATTCCAATGTCCCCAATAAAAATTGAACTGGTGTGCGACAGAGGAGATTCCCAGCATTGAATGCTCGTTTGTCTGGCAAAAACATAACGTGACACTGTTAGTTTCAGATAGTTGCCAGTCTGTTGAGTATGACTAAGTGTGTTACTTTGGGACTGTGATACAATCAATCAAGCATAAAGTATGTGATTCCCATGATATTGAATGCTCATCAATACTGGAATGTCGATGAATGAAAATGGCCAGTAGGGGCCCATAATGTTCAATAATCTGCCGAAACACAATTGTAATCACTGAACATCTGAGACTATTTCATCACGTTATTGTCTTTTCACCAGACTGGTGTGGGTTCCTTTGAGTGATTTAAGCTGAGCATTTAAACTCTTAATGTTTATCTTTCTTTGTACCTTTATCATGTTTATTATAATGTTTAAAACATGAAATAGTATGTATGTGGTGCTTACTTCATTATCTATGAATATGATATGAACATATATATGACCAGGGCGGGCAGGGATATATGACCAGGGCGGGCACTAGAAATATATTGTTCACTCAAAAGATATCCACATTCTCCCTTAAACGCAAACTGCAGAGAAGCAATGTTACTTGCATGGAATGTTACCAAAATGATCTCACAAATCAAGCTGATCAACAGAAAGTTTTGGCTACTTCGCTATACTCACCCTATAAGTAAAGTGGTTTGAAGGGGAAATGAAGTTTCAAGAGGGACATGAAAAGAGCTCATATTTTTTCTCCGTAGTTTCAGAGAGTAAACTCTAATGTCAGACGTAGATGGCTACCGTAATTTATAATATGCCATAGTTACAACTGATCACAAAATGGAAAATCGTACATGACCATCAAACTAGTTGGAATTATGAGTTTTCTAAATTGGACCATAATAATATGTTATAGATGTGGATGTCATCTTGGAAAAACTAAAAAAATTGTCTGGGATGGGTCTAGATGACCAGCATACATGTTTCAATTGTAGACTGTATCGAATAAAGACAATGGGGATGAAAATGATCAATTTACACATGCATAGCCTACACAAAAATGATTTTAAACTGACATTGTACATGCACTGCCCGGTTCATATAACGAAAAATTGTGTAAAAAGTGGATAATTTGAGCTTGACCTTTCAATGACCTTGAGAAGGTCATGACCTTTGTCTGCGCAAATGACACTAAAACTTTTCGAACTCAGGGGACCCAACAGAAGTGACTTTTGCTTCTTGCTAACTTTATTATATATTTTTTACTGAACTACAATAGCGATTGTGCTTACATGACCTGTAAAGTTTGGTGATCAAGAATTCATTTACCGTTATTACTCCGTGGCTGTGGAATCAACTGCAGGCGGCATTGAATGAGCTGTCTAACAGGGACATTTTCAGACGCAGCTCTGCGATTCCTACTTCTTCATGTAAGCGCCTATTAATCTGATAGAGGAGCCATACTGTATAAGGTTATGGTTACTAGTGCATAGCACTTTGTCATTGCGGAGATCGAACCCAGGGATCGGATATACAATGCGAGTTTATATATGTCATTATTCTGCTTTTAGATTTACGAGAAGAGCGTTGTTCCAATGACAGCGTGGATGTGTTCATCCCACACAAGGATGACTGTCACAAGTTTATCAAGTGCAGAGGATCATATTTCACTGAGCATTCTTGCGCCCACCTTTTTTTTAATCCTGAAATCGAACAATGTGATTATCTGGATAACGTAGCCTGTGGAGTGACCATCACCACGCCAACACCAACCACTACCACAGGTACAAATTAATCAAGCCTTTTAAAACTGATATCGGATAATCCTAAACGCGTGATTTCATTGCCGATATGTAGCTAATTAGTTGAACTGTCATGCCCGCGTCCTGCCATTGAAGGTTAAGCAGTTTAATTCGAGTCAGCTCTGCAATTCAATTTTCACACATATATACTTAAATTTCTAAAAATCACATATTTGTTCTAATTGAAACCAATTATTGCTGATTAAACACAAATTTAGCTATAATTTTATATGTAAATAATTTTTTACATGTATAGTTCAAAGCAATTAACTTTTATAAATAATAATTTTGGATATATCACCAACAAATATATAAGATTGTATGATGCATATTCTAAATTGCTACCAGCATTACTTTTATTACTTTTTTCATGTTGCTATTTTAAGTGCCTCTGACTTGTGCTGATGTAACATGTGAGAATGGCGGGACATGTATTGGTGATAACAGTTACACGTGCTACTGCTCAGAGGGGTTTGTGGGCGATCTATGTGAAAGAGGTGTGTATGTGCATAGTGCATGTATCCAAATAACAGACTAGATATTTTGCTAAAACCACAGATCAATTGAATGGTCACAGAACTCATGAAGCATGAAAAAGAAAAAAACATGACACACCATAATTCGATTTTATTTTTGTACTCTAGTTTAGAGGATATTTGTATCATGTCGGCTATATTAAGTCATGTAAATTACAACATACATCGGTCTTTGAGAAGGGACTCGGTCTTCTTGCAATCGTTCACATGTTGAAAACAAGGTTATATAAGAGCCCTCCCCCATACTTCATTGTATTAGCCAGCTCGGTGAAAACAAAGGAGGTCGAGGTCATTGAATTTCACAGAATTGCTTTAAAAAAGGGTGAAGGTCTTTTTTCTGTTGAAAATAAAATCCATAAATGTGTCTAGAATGGACTGTCAAAGCAAAATTCACCATTTCAGAGAATATTACCTGTGCGAGTTTCCCTTGTGAAAACGAAGGCACATGCCTGGACTTGGACACTGGCGGAGTAGACTGTCAGTGTCCTATAGGATATGAAGGGGACATGTGTGAGAAAGGTAAGGAAATATCACTCTTCAAGATTAATCTATAAAAGTATTAATATAATTACTAATAAGCAAAGTTTACATAATTTTGCTTTGAAGCTCGTCTATCTTCTGATCAACAACGAAAAAATATTTCATTCCATTTGAAGTTTTTCCCTATCACCACCAGCAATTCCAATTACCAGCTTAATTTTATTATGAATGATCTAGGAATAATAAACGGACACCGTTTCTTTTTTTAACAGCTCTCATGTTTGAAACGCAGCAGTACAACCATAGCCCACATTATTATATATGCCGCATGACATCTCAGGCATTCGTGTGCGCCATAGTTATGCAAACGTTTTTCAAACATGACGGTCGCCTTTTGATATACATGATATATACAGAACAGTATACATTTCTTTAGATAACATTACGTGCAGTTCAGCCCCTTGTGAAAATGGAGGTACATGTACAGATGAAGAGGCAGGAGGAGTGAGCTGTCAATGTGCTGTAGGCTACGAGGGGGACACATGTGGCGGTAGGTAATTGGCATCAGATAATAAGTACAATTTTGGTAGATAGAGTCTTTCAATAATAAAAAACCCGAAGAAAACAAAAATACATCAGTATAGATAGTGTGACAATATCCTAATTCTATATAAAACATCGACGGTCAGGTCACGTCAATTCACGTCTGAGAAACGCATAGGTTTTATTAGTTCTTGAAGCTAACGTTACTGACATAACATTGAAACTACAATGCTCCTTTATCGAAATAATCCTACCCATTTATTTTCAGACAACAACATAATAATGGTCTGTAATGTGTATTAAAAAGGCATTATTTTGTAAAAAAAAATTAATCCAGGGCATATATTACATGGTTTCATTCATTCTATAACACTATATATGTACTACATAAGTATTGACGTTTTGAAGATCAGCGTTATTTAGGCCTATATACACGAGTATGTAGGCCTGTAAGTATATCAGTAATTTATTTGAAAAGAAAAGCTCATATTAAGCTGTCAATATATTTGGGACTTGAATTTGTTGAATGTTGAAGATGTCTTGCAGTATCTGCTTCAATGTACCTAGACAGAAAATCCGTCTCTAGCGTAAATTTATACTGTCAGTGAAAAGCCATGAGAGGACTGTTGCACAGGTTACAATGTAGGCCTACCTGGTTGGCAGCACAGTGGGGGACAAACATATTTATCCTTTGGGCTTGAATGGTTTACCGCCAGTATGTTGCTCCAACTTTTAGTGAGCACCTCGTTGTTACCTTTTCCCTTTATTTAACAGCACCAAATGCCTGCTCCAATGTAACATGTGAAAATGGAGGAACTTTTCAATCAAATCCAGTTTTTTATGACAAGGAATTTTTAAATAATTATGCCTACTTTCTGATAAAAGCATAGGGGCCTATATCGGACAAAGTTTGGTCAAAACGCATGTAGCCTAGGCATATACTCAGATACTGATTATAAAGAAGCTGATTAAACAAATTAGGATGAGCGATAGCCTACAATTAGACCTATTTAGGTCTAGGCCTATATAGGAGGGTGCACATGGGTCCTAAAAATTATGGATTATTCCCAGTTCACTTTTTACCCATTTTTTGGCCTCGCTATCCGCTTTTTATAAAGGAAAAATGACAAAAATATAGATAAAAATTGATATACATTTTTAGGTTCATTTTTTACACTATTTATAAGTTGAAATCCTCGATGTTCGGACCCTAAGAACAGGCGATTCGCCGTTCGTTTTTTAACCCATGTGTACCCTAGCTGAGGGGTCTCACTCGAAACTGCCAAAATAAGTAGCAATACCGGCAACAGGGGCGGGTCTAGCTCTTCACTGACGGGTGAGGGGGGTTTAAAACTTGACAAATAAATATTTCACTGTAGGCCTAATGGAGTGCTATGCGTCTAGAAGCGTCCTAGGGAAATTTGTGATTTTCAAAGGCTCTCTCCTGCAATCTAAGTCATATTGGACACTGTTTGTCCCTCAGTAGTTCACCAGTTCATAAGGAAACCCTTAAATAAGATTATAATTTTCCTCCCTCTTGGATTCGCCCGTGCATGGGCACTACAAGCCTGCAAGAATACTGATGATGATGATGATAATTCATAATTTAAAACCATGAATGGTCGAACGCAGCCGTTTGAGGGCGAGATTTTTTGAATGACGTAGGCACTAGGATTGCCCCTGCTTCATGTGTTTACAAGAGCGAGGCTACCAGGTGTGGATGGGACAAACCTGCAAGTGCATGACGTCATGGTGTGGGCGTGTCCTCCAAATCCACGTAGAACAACAAAGAGGATGGGCTATATGCTCATAGCTGGATAGATATTTTCGCATTTTTAGCGGGAATACTCGTTTGGCACGTCGACGAGAATGGGTGCTGTCAGTGAATATTGCTTTACGTTGCTTAATTTGCCTTTGTGCATAAGAGTGCAACTAGCCAATCAGAGAAATGTTATCTAAAATTTACTGCGTGTGGCTTAGTTTAACCACACTGCTGAACTATAGACGACTGTCACTGTGATATTTCAAGTAACAGTAAAGTATACTTTTTAGCGGCGGTTTATCATTTATTTTTATTATTCTAATGGTTTGCAGTTTCCGGTATGCAGAGCCAGCCCATATGGCTCATTTAGTCCAGTTGTGGCTCGTAACTCTGAGGATAAAGAACCCATGAACCTGTGAAGTCATTCTATAAGAGTAGGGCATAGTACCAATTTTGGGGTCCCTCCTGTCGCGATATTGCCATGATTGCTCAGAAAAAGTGTGGTCGCCTCAAGATTAGGGTTTTTGGTATGTGGCCGCTTCGAAATTTGGTCCCATTTGCATTGTGGTCCCCACCTCTTACTTCCTCTCCCTACCTCTCTCTTTCCGTATCACCCTCTCCCTCAGTTCTGTTCTCTGCTATGTGGGCCCTCCCTCACTCCTTAACTCCCTTTCTTCCTTATTCCCTTTCTCCTCCTCCCTTTCTCCTCCTCCCTCTCTCCTTCCTCGAACTCTCCTTCCCTCCCTCCCTCCCTCCCTTTCTTCCTTCCTTCCCTTTCTTTCTTTCTTTCTTTCTATCTTTCTTTCTTTCTTTTATTTACTCGAGTGGTCATGGTGTGAGATATAGGGATGATTCATTTACTAGAGTGGACATGGTATGTGATATAGGGATGATTCATTTACTAGAGTGGACATGGTGTGAGATATAGTGAGGATATATTTACTAGGGTGGGCATAGTGTGGGATATAGGGATGATTCATTTACTAGAGTGGATATGGTATGAGATATTGGGATGATTCATTTACTATGAGAAATAGGGATGATTCATTTACTAGAGTGGATCTGGTATGAGATAATGGGATGATTCATTTACTATGAGAAATAGGGATGATTCATTTACTAGAGTGGATCTGGTATGAGAAATAGTGATGATTCATTTACTAGAGTGTACATGGTATGAGATATAGGGATGATTCTTTTACTAGGGTTGTCATAGTGTGAGATATAGTGATGATTCATTTACTAGAGTTGATATGTGAGATATAGTGATGATTTATTTGCTAGAGTTGATATGGTATGAGATATAAGGATGATTCATTTACTAGAGTGCATATGGTATGAGAAATAGGGATGATTCTTTTACTAGAGTGGATTTGGTATGAGATATACTGATGATTCATTTACTAGAGTGGACATGGTGTGAGATATAGGGATGATTCATTTACTAGAGTGGACATAGTGTGAGATATCCCGAACCCCTTCCGTCGAACGACTTCGTCGTAACGCTGGCCGCGAGGCTATAAAACCACTTCTATTAAATTTCCGGGTGTGTGGGGGGGGGGGGGGACTGCAATATTTTGGAACAACATATTTTGGTACGGAATTTGCATAAAATAAGTGATTGTCCGAAGGACATATTGTAAGTAAATAAATACGGGCCCTCATTTTGTTTGCCATGCTTCGCTTGGCATCATTAAATGAACAAATTAAATAACTGTAGCACACATTAAACGGATTTGTTGTTTTTTATCATAATTTTTAGTGAAATAGGGTCTACCATTCCAAAATATATTTTAAAGCGTTCTGAGACGTTCAATACCTTGACAATTTCCTTGGGGCAAGCCCCGATCCTCTTCCATCAGGCGACTTCGTCGCAACGCTGGCCTCGAGGCTATAGAACCAACTACATTCAATCTCCAAGGGACTGCAGTATTTTTGAAAAAAAATTCTGATACAGAATTTTCAATAAATAAAAGTATTTTAAATATTGTAGACACATCTTAAGCCACGCAACCATTTGTATTTTGGCTTCTTGATATGTTCCTAAGTTTCCAAAATTTTCATAAATTAGGTAAATTGGTAAGTTTTTTTAATTGTGGGTTTCATATTTACCAGTTAAAAAATAAATAAGAATATATTTATTGTTATTCCTGTATTTCCTATTTTGGATATCGATGTATAAACATTATTCCAGGACGTTGTGGGAACAAGGGTCTAGCATCACGCTGTCGGATGCACGAGGGGATTTAACCCTCCGTGCCAGTAAATAAATTACATTATGAGACATTTTAAGGTAAATTCTAAGGATTTATTTATTTATTTATTTATTTATTTATTAAGATTCGCCAAATACACAGTATACATTACTTTGTTCAATGATAAGAAAACATAGTCATAATAAAACTGTTGGCTGGGACATGGCATCAGATATGTGATATCTATGCTAGGCCTGTCCCATCATTGCACAGTATTACACTCGACAAAATTGGTGTGCAGCTCCACCCCCTCCCCCCACCTGGAACAAGCACTGGTAGAAGGGTTAACTTGAGGAAATAAAATAGGTGTTGTTCATTGCATGACCTCAACAATTTGTTTTTGAAAAACCCACGTGACGAGTGGTGGCGTTCCTTTGAAAGGCGTTAGCAAGGCTATAATAAATAACTTTATTACCCCCGCGTACCAACTAAGCACGGCACATTGCGACAATGCTATTTTAATGCTAGTCCAGCATTGCAGACGATGGGCCAACATTTAACCATTGGTTCAAGGTATCGTGTTTAGTGGTTACTGATACGTGCAGCCAATTCCCAGGAAGCATTTTACAACCAGGTACCTCCCATAACTTGTAACTTGTGAACGGTGCTCACCACGGCCAAATTTAATTATCATATCATCCAGTTGGGGCTTTTTAATTCGTAAATATATATTTCTATATTCGTTGTAATTATAAGCGACATAGGCCTGAGTCTATGAAGTAACGAGTTAGGCCTATTAAGCTACTGCAAGTTAAATAAATTAACTTTTAAACTTTAGGATCGTTCACAATGTGATTTTCAATAAGCTTAAAAATTGACTAAGAAATTAGCGAAATTCATTGACCACGGTTAATGTGAATCTGATTAGGTCATAGTCAGACCAGTGAGGGGAACCTCCTTGATCTGAGAGTTGAGCGATTATTTTAAACGAATTTGAACTTTTTTTTAAAGGTGCTTTTTATTAGAAGTGCATGTGCAGCCGACAGATCCTAAACAAAGCATACACTTAATAATAAATAATCTAAAATGCCTATTACTTTTACGCTTGATAATCCTGAGGATGGAGGGCGGAGGGTGTCGTGTTGACGGTATCCCAAGGGATATCCCACCTCCTTCTCACTCGGGATTCCCCTTATAGGGGTGATCAAGATATTGCCCTTATACACATTCCGGACTGTATGAAGTTACCCTCATAATTCCCGAAATACAAATAAATCGAGATTACTGAAGAAAGTTTAGTTGTGGCCGACATGATGGAAGTGGTGACTATGCCTATACATTTAGACCCTAGGCGTTGTTGCGACATTAATCAACATCAAATGACTTTGATTCAACCTCTCAACAAAGTCATGTGTCCATAAGTTTGTTGTTCTGTTAATTACAGTGTACACATTTTTGTTAACATGACATACCGGTATATTGTATTGTTGTAGAGTAGCCTAAAACAACTCGTACATTGATAGATTGATTGATCGACTGATTAATTGTTCGATTACCTAATTAGGCCTAATGGATTGATTTATCATCACCCCAACATTAAACCATCACCTCAATCATTACCACCAATTCCACAATCACCATAAACCCCACTATCGCCTCCACCATAACACAAGCACACCATCATCACCAACCCCAGCATTGCCACAACCATCACAACCATCACCACAAACATCAACAAAAATAAACATAATTAATCACAGAAATCCCATAATTACCACAACCATCATCACAAACCCACCATCAAATCAACCATCAACACAAACCCCACCATCACCACAACCATCACCAAAAACCCCACCATCAAATCAACCATCACCACAAACCCCAACATCAACAAAAAACCCACCATCATCACAACCATCACCACAAACCCCACCATCAGATCAACCATCACCACAAACCCCACCATCAGATCAACCATCACCACAATCCCCACCATAACCACAAACCATCAAATGAACCATCACCACAAACTCCACTATCAGATCAACCATCACCACAAACCCCACCATCAGATCAACCATCACCACAAACCCCCCTATCAACACAAACCCCACCATCATCACAATCATCACCACAAACCCCACCATCAAATCAACCATCACCACAATTCCCACTATCACACAAACCATCACCACAATCCCCACCATCACCACCAACCCCCCCATTAAATCATCCATCACCACAAACCCCACCATCACACAAACCATCACCACAATCCCCACCATCACCACAAACCCCACCTTCAAATCAACTATCACCACAAACCCTACCATCAACACAAACCCCACCATCATCTCAACCATCACCACAAACCCCACCATCAAATCAACCATCACCACAAACCCCACCATCAACACAAACCCCACCATCATCACACCCATCACCACAAACCCCACCATCAAATCAACCATCACCACACTTTCCACCATCACACAAAGCATCACCACAATCCCCACCATCACCACAAACCCCATCATCAAATCAGCCATCACCACAAACCCCACCATCACACAAACCATCACCACACCCCCACCATCACCACAAACCCCACCTTCAAATCAACCATCACCACAAAACCCCACCATCAACACAAACCCCACCATCATCACAACCATCACCACAAACCCCACCATCAAATCAACCATCACCACAAACCCCACCATCAACACAAACCTCACCATCATCACACCCATCACCACAAACCCCACCATCAAATCAACCATCACCACAATCCCCACCATCACACAAACCATCACCACAAACCCCACCATCAAATCAACCATCACCACAAACTCCACCATGACACAAACCATCACCACAACCCCCACCCTAACCACAAATCCCACCATCATCACAACCATCACCACAAACCCCACCTTCAAATCAGCTATCACCACAATCCCCATCATCACCACAAACCCCATCTTCAAATCAACTATCACCACAAACCCAACATCAACAAAAACCCCACCATCATCACAACCATCACCACAAACCCCACCATCAGATCAACCATCACCACAAACCCCACCATCAGATCAACCATCACCACAATCCCCACCATAACCACAAACCATCAAATAAACCATCACCACAAACTCCACTATCAGATCAACCATCAACACAAACCCCACCATCAGATCAACCATCACCACAAACCCCACCATCAACACAAACCCCACCATCATTTCAACCATCAACACAAACCCCACCATCAAATCAACCATCACTACAAACCCCACCATCAACACAAACCTCACCATCATCACAATCATCACCACCAACCCCCCCATTAAATCATCCATCACCACAAACCCCACCATCACACAAACCATCACCACAATCCCCACCATCACCACAAACCCCACCTTCAAATCAACTATCACCACAAACCCTACCATCAACACAAACCCCACCATCATCTCAACCATCACCACAAACCCCACCATCAAATCAACCATCACCACAAACCCCACCATCAACACAAACCCCACCATCATCACACCCATCACCACAAACCCCACCATCAAATCAACCATCACCACACTTTCCACCATCACACAAAGCATCACCACAATCCCCACCATCACCACAAACCCCATCATCAAATCAGCCATCACCACAAACCCCACCATCACACAAACCATCACCACACCCCCACCATCACCACAAACCCCACCTTCAAATCAACCATCACCACAAAACCCCACCATCAACACAAACCCCACCATCATCACAACCATCACCACAAACCCCACCATCAAATCAACCATCACCACAAACCCCACCATCAACACAAACCTCACCATCATCACACCCATCACCACAAACCCCACCATCAAATCAACCATCACCACAATCCCCACCATCACACAAACCATCACCACAAACCCCACCATCAAATCAACCATCACCACAAACTCCACCATGACACAAACCATCACCACAACCCCCACCCTAACCACAAATCCCACCATCATCACAACCATCACCACAAACCCCACCTTCAAATCAGCTATCACCACAATCCCCATCATCACCACAAACCCCATCTTCAAATCAACTATCACCACAAACCCAACATCAACAAAAACCCCACCATCATCACAACCATCACCACAAACCCCACCATCAGATCAACCATCACCACAAACCCCACCATCAGATCAACCATCACCACAATCCCCACCATAACCACAAACCATCAAATAAACCATCACCACAAACTCCACTATCAGATCAACCATCAACACAAACCCTACCATCAGATCAACCATCACCACAAACCCCACCATCAACACAAACCCCACCATCATTTCAACCATCAACACAAACCCCACCATCAAATCAACCATCACTACAAACCCCACCATCAACACAAACCTCACCATCATCACAATCATCACCACAAACCCCGCCATCAAATCAACCATCACCACAATTCTCACCATCACACAAACCATCACCACAATCCCCACCATCACCACAAACCCCACCTTCAAATCAACCATCACCACAACCCCCACCATCAACACAAACCCCACCATCATCACAACCATCACCACAATCCCCACCATCAAATCAACCATCACCACAAACCCCACCATCAATACAAACCCCACCATCATCACACCCATCAACACAAACCCCACCATCAAATCAACCATCACCACAAACCCCACCATCACACAAACCATCACCACAAACCCCACCATCACCACAAACCCCACCTTCAAATCAACCTTCAAATCAACCATCACCACAAACCCCAAAGCAGCCTATTTTGAAAGTCGAGGATCGCAGGTTAGACCCCGCTCTGGCATTCAAGTTTCAAAATGTTTCTTCCACGCCCACTCATAAAGATTCAATATTGTGGGGAGCCTCTGTGACCTAGAGTTAGATGGCCAGGTTTGGCATTTCGAATTCTGTGTCTGGAGGGCAGTGTCATCATATTCATCTCACCATCATCAGGAGGTTTTCCTGGCCAGTTTAGCCTACATGTGCACAAAGGTGGCCTGAAAACCCTATTCCTTTCATTCATTTTATTTACACACTGTCTAATATAGACAACATAGACAACATTATAATTATTTGTTGAGATTTAAAATTAAATACATCTTGCCATCTAAGTCAAGCTTATAGCGACATGTTCTCAAAAGCTGAGATTTCTGAAAATGATATTAATATATTTTCATAATAACCCGACAAGTTAGGGACAGAACTTTAAATGTTTGAAGTGTGCTACACGATTCACAACTAGTGTTAAGTGAGCTTTTGTCTTAATATCAGGCTGGGTGACGACATGTTACATTTAAAGGTGATCTATCACCCCTTATATAGTATGAATAAATTTGTGACAAATAAATCAGAGTTGCCACAAGATGGGGCACAAGTGTTTCCTTATATGGGGTGATTGGCTATCATGTGACCCTCTGAGAGGGTCACATGATAGCCAATCACCCATTATAAGGACATAATTATTCATACCATATAAGGGGTGATAGATCACCTTTAAAAGCACTATTTACACATGTGAGAGTGTTGAAGGAATGGTTAAAACAGTTAAATTCGTAATTAGCGGGGAAATCGTAACTTGAAAAGTGATTGCGTCATACACTATAAACAATATAGGTTCTTCAAAAATAACCCTTCAGTACTATTACCATGCAACCCTAGGAGAACCTGCAAGGGTTCTCCAGGTAATAGTATTCAAGGGTTCCTTCTAAAGAGCCTAAAGTGTAATGTTTAAATACAAACTCTTAAAATTTGAAATAAATTAGACTTTACTTCTTAAAATTATTTAATGTTGAGTGCACACAATTTCCTTTAGCTTCAAAAATCAAATACAAAAATTAAGTGTTGGCATTTCAATACTTTCAGCGGATATCACTTGCAATAGTTATCCATGCAAAAACGGGGGCACATGCCTGAATTTAGAGACTGGAGGTGTGCACTGCCAGTGTCCTGTAGGCCATGAAGGGGACACGTGCGAAGAAGGTAGGTATGAGTATTATTTGGTAATAATAATTATCATTATTACCAATAACCACAGGTTTTTGAATTTCAGATACATGTCATTATTTATTTTCTCTGAAAGTTGGGAGCTTTCAAAATGTTAAAGCGTCAAATTTAATTTTGAACATTAGTTGTATTTATTCATTAAGCAATATTAAGCTAATAATACTCAAAGTAAAATTCAAAGGTATATCAACCCCTTAACAGTTTTGAATAATAGCGCAAAGAATGTTATGTCAGCAGTCATTTCCATAGTGACCCATATGTATCACCAGTCTAGGCTATTTTATAAGTGGGGCAAGGTAAAAAAACACATTTAGTAATAATTATTCCTCCAGGAGGTTACAAGTAGTTACATACCTGAAAATTGCTGATTGATGTCACATTTTATCTTTGTCACATGTTTAAAAGGTGGTACTTAATGTGCTAATAAAATATAAATACCCGAATATATGCGACACCGGCGGTTAAAGGGTTAAATAGAACCAGTTTTACATTATCTAACTAACAAAGTAGCAAAAACCTTTCTATATAATATGGACTACAAACAATTTTTATGTAGCTATGTTATTAGCCTTGATAATGTTCTATTTATTTAAACAGTTGATCCAGACATATGTGACCCTAATCCCTGTCAAAACCAAGGAATATGTTACGTTGAATCAGCCACAAGTTACACCTGTGTGTGTGGTAAAAATCAATGTTATAACGATCGGGTTGGGCCTAACTGTGAAAAAAATTTTGATGGTAAGTTTACAAGATTTAATACAGATACTGCTGTGCTGTGCTGAAGCAAACAGTAGTAGCTTCTTAAATGAAAAAGTAAGAAATTACGTGTTTTTGTATGGCAGAAATAAAGTGATCTCACTTAAATTTTATTTTTTACTTCACTGACTCATATCTGTTTAAATCGCAAAATGTTAAGTGAAACACAGAAAGCCTGTGGTTGTGAGACAATTGTCAATATGATCTATCACATCGAGATGTTTACCAATTGATTAATGTTCAATGTTGGCCCAACGCTAGCCCAACAATTTATCACAATTTGGTCAATCTGGACTAACCCTTACAGCGCGGGGATAGACTTTAGTTGTCAGAATCTGACGTCTGTAGACGTCAGATTCTGACGACTGAAGTTGACACCAGCACTGTAAGAGTACAACTATTTCAAATGATCGTAGACCCATAACAAATCCCGATTAAAATAATTTATTAGTACCCCTTTGATACACATCCTTTATTTCTGAAGAAAATACCAATAGACTGCTTGCACGAGTTGCGCGTGAACAGTTGTCTGATTAAAACAGTTCAGCGTTGCTTACTGTGTGGCGTGTTTTCATTGAAAAGTGTGTAACAGTTGTCTGATTAAAACACTTCAGCCTTTCTCACTGTGTGGCGTGTTGTTATTGAAAAGTGTGTATTGCTTGCTCTGCTAAGCGCTGATAACAAACTCAGACCGACCATATTTTCGTGCAAAGCCAAAAGGCAGTTTCTGCTAACAAGTGAGCAGTTACTTCCGTTTGGCTTTGCAGAGCAACATAGATAACCGATATTTGAGATGGAGAATAATTGCGAAAACAACATATACCAGCATTAATTAACTTCAATATATACTGTAGATCTGGTAATATTCGCGTGGTTTTAATTTTCGCGAATTTCGCGAGGAGGACAAATTCGCGAATTTTAGAATCTCGCGAAAATTATTATTATGAAAGCGCTACTATCATGGAAATTGATAATTTGCGAATTCTAGACTTCACGAATAGTCACAAAATCACAAAACGCGAAAATCTAAAGACGTGAAAATGATCATGTATATATAAATCAAGAATGTCCATGACCTTACCAACAACATATACTATAAATAATAATATGTTCTGCTTTCAGATTTGGTTGCCGAATCGCTTTGCCCAGATCAAGTTAACCAGTACTTTTTTCCTCATAGAGATGATGCTAATAGAATCACGATCTGTTTGACTAATGGATGGCTCCATCATGCTACATGCCAAGAAGGACACGTGTTGGTGCCACACGAAAATTTTCTCTCAGTGCCCTGCGTGCTACCTGCTGACGGCCAGTGCGCAGTCACCACCACGGTGGGGTAGCATTGACCAAAAGGGTAAACAGGCGTGGGTATTCCATTGATGTGATGAATATTGTGAACACTGTTACATAGTACAACATAAATATTCATTATGCTTCTATATTCAATTTAAAGGTATTACGAATCATATATATGTTTTCGCTTTCACAACTAATATGACACAAATGCCATAGTATTTTGTTATATATTTTTGTTTTTATATGCATTTATAAAGCAGCTAACAGCTTTGCTAACAATGTCTATATGACAATATATGTGTTTTTGTTACTCAGGCCTTTGTGGTGCATGCAATACAGCTTTGATCAGTGCTCTGCACGGGTAAGGCTAGTACTAAGTAGGCCTCACTGGCATAATTGAAACACTGCAACCATGAAATGCCATGAATATATTACGAGACATACATAATTAAAAGGGACAATTAATATAATATAATATAAGCTCATGTTAAGTGTGTGGATATGTATTAAATCTTAGATTGAAAACAAAACTAATTTTATACGTTTTACAATTACACCTCCGCAAAACTTAACTGTAGAACAGTTGATTTCACTACAATCACACATGGTCTTGACTACAGGAAGTTGAAATATAGATCTTGACAATGTATAAAGGGGTGAAGTTAATAAATTAATATAATAGAGCCTACTAAGAAACCTAACGCGTTTTGCTGCTGTAGAAACAAACACGTGTAAAAGTGACGCGCAGGAGCAAGTTTTATATTGTAAAAAAAAATTAGGTCTCAGCGAATTATAGTCACGCGCACCCAGCAAGATGCACTGCTCGCTGTTGAATGAATGCTGGCCCAACCGACGTTGGGTCGATGTGAGCGTGTACTCTGTGGACACACTGACACCAGCATAAAACACTCCCCATTTTTAGTGGATTCACACATCAGCCAGAAATTGTGATGAACATAGAATAAAAGCCAAACTAGAAGGGTCTAGTTTGTTGTGAACAAAATACTGCAGATGTCTCCCCTCAAGCAGCATAGCCATAAAGGTTGATAGCTAAAAGATGTAGTGTCAATGGCTTTTGTAATTAATGTTAATAAATGTCTCCTGTGGTCAGTAGAGACTATGTATCAAGCGGAATTTATTATTCCGTTTTGGTGCGAAACACTTGTTCAACCCAGTGAACACAAAACATTTGTATACCATTTGTACAATGTTGGACCAACGTCGAAGACGTTGGGCCGACGTTGTACAAATGTTATACAAATATTTTGTGTTTGCTGGGAATAGCAGATGGTCTGCTATTGCTTACTGCTGGCGGCGATGACAAGCCGACAACGACCCGATGTCTGTTAAATGTTGTGCCAATGTCGCCGGTGCTGGCCAGTATCCATTCAGTCCTAGTCAGTACTTCGTGCTGCCAGTACCTGCATACTAGAGGTACTAGCACGATGCTTTGAACCAAAGTTGGGGTAATGTTGACCCGCCGTCTGTGACGCTGGCCCACATTCAGCGTGGTGCCAAACACGACACAGTAACCCAATACTGGGATAATGTTGGCTCAGCGTTGTAGACGATGGGCCAACATTAGCCCAGCATAAGGTCAACGTATCGTGTTTGACCGCCTGCATGATAGAAAGCGCTGGAGAGAAATTAATAGTATCTTTGCACAGACTGAGACAGACTGAGCAGACAGGGGTGAAGTAATATGACCCCACCTCTGTGTACAGAGGGGAGACATAATTACAACATTAAAAAATATTCTAAGAATTTTTTATAAGCATAACAACCATCCCTGAATGTCAAAGCTTTGCGTGAGGTATATAGTGTCTGGCGGGACAAATCTGGTCAGGGGGTTCGTTCAACAACTGACGAAGCCTAAAATCCCTTATTCTGTTAGAGTATTAAATATAAAAGTTATAGCAGTTAAATGGTTGTACTAGATATTGCGCTTTTTACACAATAAATCTGTATGCGGGAACATTATATTGTGAAACCTAATAATATTAGGATTTGATATGCAATATGTGGATAAGTACTCTATATTTATATTTTTTTAGTATTGAACATTCGCGTAGGGCCTATCAAGGGAAATTCGTCACAATCTATTTGCGCGGGGAACGCTGTTACACATCTATCGAGAGCTATATCGTGTATATGCCTAGTTGTTCGAAATCTACATATTGTTTCTGAGATATGGTGATAACATGCATAGCTATTGTTCTAATTCGAATTTATGTTGGTTGGTTTATAATTTAGGTTAATTATAAACAGATGATGTACTGAATATACTTTTCAATTAAATTATTCAGTGTACAATACACAATATCTATAGCGGTTTGATAACATATACAAATAACATAGAAATGTATGCATGAGGCACATAATAATAAGTAATAATATCACAGAATATTTAAAAAGTAAATGCATACCTGGGAGAGAAGCTAAACAGGATCCATTGGAGCCTTTGCTAATTGTTCCCACCCAACATATTTTTCAATTTCCACCAGCCCTTTATAATATGATTGTGATAAGTGGCAATGACAGCACAAACATTTAAAAACCATGAACAACAATCACTACTGACAAAACTAGTATTCAGTTTTTCAAACATTAGACGATTTAAACTGATCTGTACGGCTCTTTTTAATAATTAAAGCGACACAACCAGGCCAAAATTCATTCAAAAGCCAAAATGTTATTCTCGTTTCTTGTTATGTTCACAGACTAGAATTGTGGAAGTCTTTTAAATTTTGGGTTGCTTGGCAACGTAGCAAGTGTGTTGAAAGCCAAATTTATCAGTCTTTCTCGTATTTCTTATTTTGGACATGCATATCCAAAATTAAATTTCGTCCTTATACCTCGCTTAACTGGTAAATGCGCAACACAATTTTTTTTAGTTACTCAATTCCAGTCTATGGACATGTTGAAATAGTATGGTGATATCAAGGAGCTAAAATAAAAAAATGATGATTTTGGCTTGATTGTGAGAGGAAACCTACCCGACTCTATACATATTGGTATTCATAGTTTCAAACAAAAAATGTATTTTAAATAGTCAAATGCAGTTTTTCTAAAATTTCGCAAATCCCATATATTTTTATCAGTTTTTATTCTTATTGTATTATACACATAATGCATTACTATGTTCATTTGAATGACGCACAAGTCTGCATAAACTTCTCGTCGTAAATAAATATCGACCAATTAGTGAATATTCTAAAAATTGCCATGACACACTTTTAATCGAACATTACATAAATCACTGTGTGAAATAATAAGCTCACCCCTATAAGTGAATCGACGTTCGTGATGCATGGCCAGACACAACACCATACGATCAATGCATGGCGGTCACAAATCCAATTCTGTCGCTGTTCGATGAACGGCCGAAGTATTTTTCCACTCATCGGGCCGGCCGGCGGACAATTATCGCACGGATATCGGGGTGTTTTGGAGCGTCAGGCGGCAGCCGTACACATTTTGTGACTCCCAAAAAATGTTACCCCATGCCGGGCCCGGAAGGAATCGACTTCAGATCAGATAGGAACTTATAATGAGGAAAACGTGCTACCCAAAAACTGTTTTTTTCTGGAGAATATGACTAACAAACATTGTTTTTTCCAAAACTATGTCCAAAATATGTTCATAGCGTTGAAATATTAGAACGTTTGCAACTGAAGTATCTCAAGTACATACTTGGACTGAAACCGTCTACACCCAATGTCATGGTATACGGAGAGACCGGTTGTTACCCTCTAATAATACATGTTAAATGCCGCATTATAGCCTATTAGGCATCAATACTGTGTAGAAAACCCGAAAAGTTGTATTTCATTATGTACGCTATTATATTTAAGAAATTTAAAAATGAAACTTTTTCATCACCATGGTTGAAATATGTAAAAAATATACTTGATAATTGTGGACTAACCAATGTTTGGTTGTCGCAATCTCTTCCGTCTTGTAAGCAACTTGCACTAAAATCACGTCAAGTACTAGAAGACCAATACCACCAAGAGTGGGAATCAAATATTCAAAACTCACCTAAATGTATATTGTATAAATGTTTTAAGTCAGATTTAAAATTTGAATCGTACTTAATTGAATTACCCGCTTTTTATAAACGTATTTTTACCAAAATTTGAACATCAAACCACAAATTACCTGTGGAAAAAGAAAAGATTCACCAAATTACCGCGCAACATGCGCATTTGTGAAAACTGAGATTGTAATAAATTATGTGGTGAATATCATTTTTTAATTGAATGCCCAGCCCTAAATGACACTCAAAAAAAATTATAACGACGTTAAGCTATCAAAAACAGATACTGCTAGTCAAATTTATCAAAGCAGGTTTTGAAATTTATAATTTGCATATTTAATTTGTCCCAAGCTGGTTCAATGTTGGAACAATGCATTTAACGTTGTTTCATTGTTGAACCAACGGTATTCAAATTTGAAAATCACTTTGAACAATAACATTGTACTGAAATCATACTTTTGAATTTATCATGTATCCTGCGCTATATCCACCCCCCTGACA
>CAXHKU010000408.1:25000-77434 GCA_964017125.1 Flabesymbios commensalis
ATATAAGTGAATTTCTGCGCCAAATTACAGATTTCCGATACAGTGTAACTGTATGATATCACGGTGATATCATCTACCTCATTCAAGTTAGGGGAGTATAAATATGTGTACATTACGGTTTTGTGTGGATCTCTGAGCCGATAGTTGGGCTTTATTCGCTCAATTTTGGCTGAAAACTGTGTTATCAGTGCATTACCAGGCTTTTCGATATATCTATTCTGGTCAGAAATACAAAAATGAAGATGATACTATTATCAAGATTATGTAAATTGTCAATCCGGTTGAGAAATGTATTATTTATGTGATTTGCACGTTTTAACCAGCACAATATACCTAGCTACTAGTATCATACATTGTTAAATTTAAAAGGACTACTTATCTCAATAGGAACGGAACATGTTTGTGTGTCATTATTGCCATGATTATGCAGACCAGCTTGAGGGATCAATTTCATGTTTTGCTTAACTCTAGTACAGGGCTTAGCCAGAAAGGTGCCCGTGGCCAACGCACATTTAAATTTAAATTATTGCTTTTTTCCTTACTATAAAAACACGATTCAGGTGGATATCACATAGGCCACATACTAATATGCCTAGAACGGATATATGGTGAGCGACAGGTTATCTTAGTGCCGGACAGTGATCAACAATCATACAATATTTTTTGTCAATAGTCTGAACATTTTTACAACATGCTCGATATTACGTTGATTTCCCTCCGCTTCTGAATGTGAAATAATGGCTTTATTAAATAATTTTTTACACTGGACTACAATGTGTCGTTTTCCTGGCGCAACAATTGTCCCCCCCCATAACTTTGTGAAATATTGATAATAGATGCTATCACGGCTCTGTAATGGTTTCCGGAGTGTGAGAAACCTATATGCAGACACCAAAAACAGATCTCTACGTTATTTGGAAGCAAAGTTATGGCACATTGCCTTGCAGTGGCGGCCATTTTAAATTTTGTCCTCTAGCGGCAAACGCACAAGGTGAAATTCCGGGGACTTTTAGTATGTTGCTCAGTTGAATTTTAAGACAACAAAATGATGTGTTTATGTTCATTGTAAGCCAAGCCGTGATGTGAAGTTGTGACATTTTAACTAATTTTGGCGGCCATTTTGTTTTTGAATTTCAAGTAGGAAAAAGACAAAATGCAGCTTGGCATGGGGCAGATTTGGAATCGGCGTTCTCAAATTGTGTAGAAACAACTACATGCCAAATTCTACTAAAAAAAGCCCTAAAAAATCAGCAATTTCGAAAATGGGGCCCTGACTATATCTAACGTTTAGATCTTCTGTAGAATGCAATAAACAGTACAAAATGTGATTAAGTGTTTAAATTTGCGTGTGATTTGACCTTGGGATGACCTTGAAATGACCTTGGTCTGACCTTAAGGTGCTATGCCGGAATAGTCTAACCCCAGTGCATACCAACATTGATATCGATTTTGATATCCTTATGATGTGATGGAAGCCTATAAAATGATGTACATATGGCCGATAATCAGTCATTTTTTACAATTTAATTCCGTAAATAATGAACGATCAGCCCAGGAATATTCCGCATAGAAAGGTTTAAACATGGTAAAATTGATATTAATGCCTAATTATAATACATAATGCTTACGGTTCAATTAGGCATACTATGCATGGTGTTAGAGGTACAAAAGAAGAAATTTGGTGTGATCCAGGAAAACAGCACAAATATTGTTACTTCCCGTTATTTGCTTTTGAAATTTGTATGAGGATTTATTTATATTTTCATATAACAAGTACAATGCTTAGCAATAGGTGTATACGCTTTAACCAGTTGCCCGCCAAGTTACCTTACTTAAATTGTCATCCACTTGAAATGGTGTCTCGCTACCGCGAACCACAGCTTCAAGTGGGTAAAAAATACTCATATTTGTTTAATTTGAGCAAAAAAATGCTAATCATGATGCTTTCAATAACTGTGATTTGATCAGCTAATAAAAGAGATTAAAAACGACTATGGACGCGCTTAGTGTTTAAGGGGTTAATTATTCGGCATGACTTTGCATCAGTAGGGGAAAACTTGGCAAAATAAGATTTGAAAAAGGGATTTTCAACTTATCTCCAAGTACATGATTGCCAAAGAGTAGGGTGAAACTCAAAGACCTACCCCCCCCCCTGCACAGGTAGACTGATAAGAGAATACTTAAACGATCACATCATGGAAATTATGTACATGTACGTGCAATATGTTGCATGTATAAATTGTAATGGAAATATATCAGCGATACTGAAAGAATGCTGCCAGGTAAATGAGCTAATTTGCATGTTGGTCTTAATGTTTACTGTTAACAGTAATGCTGCGGTGATGATGACACTACTACGAGCCAACATGGGTCCGGCCACTCTGAACATGCCATTGGCTTATCTAAATGGCGGACTTTGGGTAAGTGTGAAAAATGAACGTATCCGCGTGAGTACACAACATTGTTCTTATTAACACTCAAAGCGCTGAATTAAATAATCTAAATTTTCACCCACTTGAAGTTGCGGCTCGCTACCGCGATCCACAACTTCAAGTGAGTTTAAATTACTCATTGCTATTTAGTATGAGACCAAACATCTGCTAATCTTGATGTATGCTCATTTTGTTCCCAATAAGGGTGATTTAAAACTACTATAGTCGTGCCGAGCGGTGTAAGGGTTAAAAGAACTATATCGTGTATTATAAATCACTGCCAGAATTCTGCAATGAAGAAAAACCCTTTTTGCCTTACCCATGTTACCAGTAAATAAGTTTCCTAAAATTTTCCCATACTCCGCCCTGCAAAAGTAAACATTAGTAGTAGTGTTTACTCTTACCGTTACTAGTTTTGTCTTGCCTTGGTATTTAACCCCCATATTAAAGTTTCAAATATTCAATTTAAATGTTCACTCTGTGTCTCAGAGTTCCTTTCTTCCACATATTCTCCTCCTTCTCCTTTTTATCCCTCCTCCTAGGTATAGGTGGTGGTATCATCATTAAAAATGCAGAGGTTTTCCTCTGAGATGAAGTCTTCTGTTATTCTGCCCCGTGGGTTGATGTCCCTACAGCCCCACATTGTGTTGTGCCTGTTAAAATCTCCCAGTAGCATGAAGGGTTTGGGCAATTGTTTTACCAGCTGCCTCAATTCCACAACATCTACTGAGCGGTTTGGGGGTAAATAAACAGAGCATATCGTCATTGGCCTGTGACAGTTTATGTTAACCGCCACAGCCTGTAAGTTTGTATTCAGCGTGATCTGTTGATGTGGTGTTCCATCCTTTACAAGGATGGAAACCCCCCAGCAGGCCCTTTCATTATTGGCAGGGCCAAAACAATTGTTTATTGAATAGTTCTTAAAACTTATGTTAGTGTTAGGTTTTAAGTTAGTCTCCTGCAGGCACACAGCCGATGGTCTGTGCTCCTGCAGAAGAATAGCCAGTTCATTGTAATTTGATCTTAAACCTCGACAGTTCCATTGTATAATTTTGTGGGCCATTATGAATTTGTATGCCTCCTTGGTTTTATCTGTGCTTGGAGTGCAGCGACGGTGTCGGGAGATACAAATACCACGCTATCGCTGCTTTCATCATCATCTGCACACTCCATGGATGCGTATCTGTTATACGTAGCGATCGGGTCATCAGTGCCCTTTGGCATTCGACCACTACCTTTATTTGTGCTTTTCTTGTTAATTTGTTTTGTTTGTTCAGCTACTGGTGGTTTATTTACCGTTTCTTTGTTCTTATCTTTATTATTTCTTTTATTATTTATACTCTTTATCTTTTTTGTTTGTTTTGCATCCCTATTTGCCTGTGGCTTTGGGGCAGTAGGGTTAGCTGCTTTTGTTGTATTTTTATTGATCATAGTTTGTTTTTTGGCAGTGGAGGTATATTTGCTTGTATTATGTTTTGATGAAGAGGATGCAGGTGTTGCGGAAACATTTGTTGCACCAGTTGCAGATCTGATCTCTACTGCATCAGTCTGGCAACAAACCGACACAACCTGTTTCGCGACAACACTGGCAAATGATGGTTGTTTGTTAACCCCTTCAACAATTTTCCGAGCTTCAGGGAAGGAAATCTTTCGCTCTGTGCAAACACGTTGGATTTCCTTCTCTGAAATCCATCGGGGACAATTTTTGGAATAGGCCGTATGTTCACCATTACAGTTGACACATTTCATTGCAGATGTGCAGGTGGTGTCTTGATGGTCAGGTTGTGCACACTTCGCGCACACCTTTGTTTACTGTTTATCTTGGTGGTGTCCAAACTGTTGGCATTTGAAACACCTCAAAGGGCTGGGCACGTATGGTTGGACGGTACATCTCTCAAATCCAGCCTTTAAGGTGGCCGGTGGAGTTGTGTTGGGAGTTGTGTTGGGAGTATAGAGTCCGCAGGCTCCTACGCCCTCAACCACCAGGATCCCTTCTCCCACCTATACAGGATGCAACCCACGGCAAACAGGTTGATGGTGTGTTTAGCCTTCTAAAAAAAGTTACCAGGGGGACCACGTGGAGGTAACACCCTCCCCCCTAAGAATGTGAAATAAAAATACTAATATTAATAATTTGTCTAGTGGCTTAGATAATTTTTACTTCTTCAGTGGCCAAGATTACTTTGCAGTGGTTTAGATAACTTTTTCAGTGGCTGACACCAGTTTTTTCAATGGCCCAGATCACCTTTGTAGTGAGTGAGATCACTTTTAAAGTTGCTGTGATCACTTCTTCAATGGCCAAGATTACTTTTGTAGTGACTGAGATAACTTTTAAAGTGGCTTTGATCACTTTTTCAGTGGTCAAAATCAGTTTTAAAAAATTGTTCTAGAGAAGGTAAAAGCAGTAATAAATATATCTAGCATTTAAAGTTAACATGAGCGTGAAGTCCTGCTGGAATTCACTAGAGAAAGTTGGAAATTGCTCAAATGAAGGGATGAAATACAAACTGAGCCACTTTGTTGCACATTTCGTATTTAACAGAATTACCTATCCACGGTAAAGCCTTTGATAGTGGCTATCTTGTGTTGATACATTTTTAAATTTGGGTACGCAATGGGCAAAAATGTGAAACACTGTCATTTTTTTCGAGCCGGAAGAAAAATGCGCCAATGCGTGTAATATGTTCAAATAGCTCATTAGTTTTATTCCAAATGTGTTTTTTTAAGTCAACAATAGTTTTAGAACGTGTTTGAATCAAAACTAAACATGTATTACATACATAAAACAGCTGAGAGAAAAGTATTTTCACTATTTACTGAAAAAGTATGAAAAATAGGTGAAATTAAAGTTCTCTTGTGCATTTGTACATAATCAAACACAAAATAGTTTACATCCATGTGAAAGCCTGTTTCAGTGGATTTATTTGATTTTAAATACATTTATACAGCTGAAATAAATTGACTACTTAGTGGGCAATATGAGAAATAGTCAATTTTCCTCAGCCTGACGAAAAGCGAAGACATATTTTTACGTCTAACCAAAAAAACCTGTAATATGTTCACATACCTCATAGCTTTAATTCCAAATATGAAAATCGTTTTTATTAAAAATAGGTTAAATTAGGTGGTTAACATACCAACTTAAAGCTCTCTTTTGTATCTTTCAATGATCATACACAAAATATTTTCCATTCATGTGAACTCCGGTGCCAGTAGCTTTCCATTGATATCAAATATATTGATATAGCGCAAAATTGGACTAGTCATTGGGCAAAAATGTGAGATACAGTCAATTTTCCCGAGCCTGAAGAAAAGCGTTCCACATTTTTACGTTTAACCAAAAACGTGTGTAATATGTTCACACAACTCATTATTTTCATTGGAAATGTGTTAATTTTAAGGCAATAATAGTTCTAGAACATGTTTAAGACAAAACTAAACATTTATACCATACAAAAATCAGGTGATAAAAAAATATTTTGACTATTTACCTGATTCACTGAAAAAGTATGAAAAATAGATCAAATTGAGAGTTAAAATACCAACTTAAAGTTGTTCATTTGTCAATGATCGGAAAAAAATATTTTATATCCATGTGAACGGCTGAGCCAGTAGCCTTCTGTTGATATTAAATAATGTGTAATACGCTCGATTTCTCAAAATCGGACCAAAATCGCACATACACTGTAGGTCATGTACATTTCTGTTCATATTTCAGTAAAGCAGCGGCAATTACCTGATCAACAGGTTGATTTTGGCCCATGAGTAGTCCAGCTATGTGAAAATAATAGTGGCCTAAATTCCCCTTCCGGGTGACACCCTACCCCCAGCCACGTCTAGTCTAATATCCTTTATCACAGTTCGACAGTGATTGTTTTTGGCATATTTATATTGCGCATATGAAATATGAAAATCATAAATACCCTCCTTCACGAAAACAAAGTGTTTATTTGTGGGCATATTTCAAATATTTAAAACGCACACGTGTGAGTCTATTTATAGTAAGAGCAGAAAGTATGTACTCTTATAGGCTGACATATTTCGCTTAAAATTGCATTAATTTTTATGCACTATTTCGCGTATGACATGTGGTGTAGGCATATAGTGTGAGTAGCATTTACATTATTAAATAGTAATACAAAATGTAAATAGTAATACAAAATGTAAATAGTAATACCATAAACCAATGAAGGCAATACGGTGCATTATTTATACACAAATACCTCACTTGACGTGTGAAAAGTTAGTATTGTGGGGAGCCTCCGTGACCGAGAGGTAGCGTGCTCGGCCTCAGACCGCCAGGGCTCGAATTTCGAATCCTGTGTCTGGAGGACAGTGTCATCTCAATCATCTCACCATCCTCAGGAGGTTCTCCTGGCCCAGTTTAGCCTATATGTGCACAAAGGTGGCCTAAAGCCCGATTCATTTCATTACCTCACTTGAAATATCATATTTATTCACACTACTGTGGTAAGTAATCATTAATACTACTGCTGAAAAATTGTTTTATTAGTACATACTATATAATAGATTATATATTATAATATACAGTGCTATTACTTACGTCTATTCGATTTTTTGTATACAGTTAAAATAAGAAGCTCGGACACGGCAGAGCTTAATGGTAAGTATGCCACTCCTGTTGACAGTTGTTCAGGGGGGGGGGGGGGTGGGGAGTTCGACAATTTGTTGATTTGACGCTAGACTTGGCAATTTCGAGCCCTGCCAGTATTTTCGATCACTTCAAGTGGATGGAAATTGAACAAGAAGGGCACCAAATTAACGTATCGCCTGGCGCTACACGCTATTACAATAATGTATTATTATTACAAAAAACACATGTATACTGCAGTGCAAGCCAAAAAAACAGTATCTGCTTACTCTACAGTAAAAAGATACTGCCCTTTGACTTTGCAAAGCAGCATAGAAATGTCCAATTACGCTCTGCTTCTGATCAATTTTATGCACCGCTCGTAAACTATTAACTATTAATAATATAATAATTTACTGGTTTGTAAACTACTGTGTTTAAAATCAGTGGCGGCCTCATAGCCAGCACACATGCACTTGCTAAGAGAAAAATACAGAAAAAAGTAGATTATTCATCGTTACCAGGTTAAGGTAGCCTATGAGCAGTTCAGTAGGCCTACAGTGTACATCTTCCCTTGGTCAGGCTCACACGAGTGCATACCGCAAGAGCCTGGCCGTAGCAAGTACTATAATCAGTTATATCTGTCTATGTGGTCAACTTGGGGGTGTGTCTAAGATTCAAACCTCATTGGATGTTTCAGACTTATAAAAAGATCATAAAAGGTCACAAAGAATTGACCTCTTGTTCATCTCTCATGCACAGTTACCTGTTTCCGTTGCTAAATGTATATATAGACAAGTTGGGAATCTCTCATTTTGGACAGTGAGGTGTACCGAATTTTGTCAATTTAGCCACAATGAACACAATGACATTAGCGTGAGATTCCAAGCTTATCAATCTATCTGATCTAACATACCAACGAAAACAAGCAAGCTTTGCTGTGCAGTACACTGAAGAACAGTACAGTACAGTACAGTCCAGCACAGTACATCACAGCACAGCACAGCACATCACAACACAACACAACACAACACAACACAACACAACACAACACAACACAAATCAACACAACACAACACAACACAACATAACATTCTTCTTTTTAAATCATTATACTACTTAGACAACTTTTCAAGGAAACACTCATGTGTGTGTATCATTTTAAATAATATCTACAATGATATAAAAATAAATATTTTTTTTATAATTACATATGTGTTATCATTATCTGATTATTGTTCTTTTCAGTGACCGTCACACACAATCTTGAGTTTCATGATCTTACATATGGCCCTGAATACGCTGACCTTACAAGTGCGAAAAGCAGAAACTTTTTCGTTCATTTCTGCAGAAAAGTATGCATTCGCTCTGTTTATCCTAAATTAACACATTATGATGGTTGTTTCTATGTTGGGGCACCGTTGGAGATGGTGGCCTGGCACAGAGGCAGTTTGAGCCAACGTATCGTGTAACTCGTGTAGATTTGGTTTTCTACCTCTTCTTTAAATAACAGCTAAATGACGACGGTGATTAGGTGATTTCGTCACGCGAGAGGCTGAGCCATTCTTTCATTGGTCGGGAGTAGAATACCATAATTAGTCCTCATTTCTGTACAGTTCAAAAAGTTCAATTTAAGAAATTTGTATTTTCGCGATTATAGTATCAAGGTATAAATAGCGCAACCAATTTTGCTTAATAATCCTAAACCCATGTATGCTCGCTCAGAAATATGTCACATTTGCTGTAACACTAATTTGACATTAGATTTAAACATTAAAGCAAGGAAATATTTTTCTATAAACCAGGAGAAAAAAGTTTTTTTTTCAATTTGAATACCCATGTTTGGGTCTACGGTCAATATAAATATATTTCTTTTTCAGTGCGGGTATCGAGTTTAGACGTCAGATTCTGACGTCTAAAGTCGATCCCCGCGCTGTAAATGTAAATAATTTCTAAATACATAATTTATCTGTAAATATTAAGGATATCCTTGCAAAGATAAACCGATAATGAAGAGACAAAATTGCATGTGCCAAATCTGCCGTGTTGCAGGTATATAGCCCATCAGACACTGAGGGTCGACTTCAGATAGAACTCAAATTGTACTATGAGGAAGTGCAGTATATATTGCTAATATTAAATGTTGAGCGTAGGCCTATGTTACACTCTTGTCTCTTTCGCCACTATTCATTTTGCCTCAGGTCACAACGAGGATACAGAACTCTACCCTGTGTGTTATTTCCGACATACACCGTTCGCCACCGTATTTCTTTTTAGCGGCGATTCCCATTAAAAAAACAATCAGATGGCCTCATGAAACCTTTCTTTAACAAATGATTTTTCAGAATGTACGTCAGACATTACTGCTAGATTAAAAGTGTATTTCTCAATGTGTGCAAACATCTCTATTTAAACAGATGGAGAATGGACTGGCGGACAGTTCCTTACAATATCAACAAAACAGCTGTTCTGTTACCGGCTATACGTAAGCATCATAATAAAGGGCTTATTGTTGATAAATGATATATAATTGAGCAGTAAAATGTCACAAAAGACTATTTGTATATACAATCCAAATAAATAGAAGCACATACCTGACACAACATTTTTACATTATTGCTTCACGTTATGATTATCAAAATAATAATAACACATACCTGACACACAAGTTTTACATTACGTAAGCAGGTAATGATTATCATTCTGTTCTTGTTGAATTATGCATCCATTTCCTGAAGGGGGTGTCACACTTTAGCGTATCAGACCAACGTATGCCACCGTATGAAAAATATCGTTCATTTGCTGGTACTTGTATAAGTTGACAAACGCTGGGGGTAAGCTACGCATAGGTTGATTACGGTGGTCACACGTGGACATACTCTGACATGAAATACTACAGTAGGGGTGAGGCGGGTTAGTTGAGCCACTTTTTACAATATTTTGTCTGGTGCTTTCCCAGTTGATCGCAGAATGGTTGGAATAGTTTTAAAACATGGCTGTATATTACATATATATCCAACATCAATGAAAGATGAAAAGAAAAATTAAAAAAAACTTATGGATGCACAACTGAGAGTGGTGAAAGTGGCTCAATGGACCCGCTGTATGGGGTAAGTTGTGCTAAGCAAGGTGGTAAGTTGATCACCTATGGTAAAAATTCACAACTGACACATGTACATGCCAAAATGTTACTTTTTGTACAGAAAATGCAAAAATAAATAAAAAAACTTCTGTACATCACATAAGGGTTCAAATTTGCTGACAAATCTCCTCCAAGTCCCAAGTAATACAATCGGCATTATAGCCTGTATTGATGCATGGATCATTGTTTTCTTGTATTTATTAAGAAGATATAATACTATTATTATGTGTCTTAATTCTATTGACCTATTATATGATGTCATTTGTTACACTATATCACATTCTATAATAATATATTATATTCCCACTGGGGTATGATGAGCCATGGGTTTAAGTCACATTTTGTAATAATGTATTTACCTACTGGGGTAAGATGAGCCATGAATGGGGTTAATTGAGCCAGTTGATCAATTTACCCCATCTTATTTGGCTCAACTTACCCCACAACAGCCATATTGTATAAAATGTAAAATTTTGTGATATTTCAATGATCCAATATGAGTGTTACATTGACATAGGCTATCTTTATGTATTTAACTGCCTAACCCTATAGCAAGAATTTACAGAAACCCTACTGCTTCCGTAATATTAATGCAAACGTTATAATATCTGAATTCTACTGACTACAGCGAAAAATGCATTTTTGAACCACAAAACTCCCTACCTGCAAAATGATCTGTGCCCACAACGTGGCCATGTAAGTAGTACCACAGTTAATTACCAGTTGGTGTTGAAACTTCCTTAAAATCCCATGTGTAGAAATGCGAGGGGGTGGATCAACTAACCCTGTGGCTCAACTAACCCGACTCTCCCCTACAGCTGGCGTATTTATAACGCATTCCTATCGTATTGGTAAAGCTTCTGCTTATATATAGGCACATCTTACATTATGCTGAAACGCTGGACATGTGGGTTATATACTCTGCCAATAGGTTACCAATAAGCTAGCCATACTAAGCGTATATAGGCCATATATATGCTTGTCATATTCGCTGGTCATAGGTTTATATTTTCAAACTTTGGCAGGCCATATGCTGGGCATTCGCTGACAATACGCTACTCATTAGTTTAATAGGGTAAGTACACGTACAATTCTGTATTTGGTTGTTCGTGCGTATGCCACTTATTTTTTTATGTTTCAAACTGAACTCATACTTTTCTCTCATTCGTCGTAGTGTTACACCTCCCCCATATTTAGAGACCCACATTCAGTTAGCTTATCATTTTATTCTCTGAGAAAACAGATTCAACACATGCTTCTCTTTATAACTTATGTCAACTACATGTACGTTTCCATGAGACGCATCTATGTATCAGCTCATATCACATTCTTGTTGTAGTTTGAACTACAATACATGGCAACTGTAAGGATGTATGACTTGATCGTGTGAGAATATACAAAAAGTTACTCATCCTTTGTGTCATATGGGCAAATACAGAACAAGTCTAATGAATTAGCTATTTGCCTAAAGGCTCACACCTTATGTGTTATAGACGAGTGCACTCAAATGAGGACCGTTCCCATATTGTGTTCAGTTTTACTATTTCTACTTGCAGGAACGGGAGTCTTATAGTGAAGTACCAGTTCGTGTTGCTGGTGATCGTTACTTTGGAAACCCCCGATAGTGACGTATCTGTGCTTGATGCAGAAGCTGCTTCTCAATTAAACCTAAAAATTAACTCAGAGCTTGATGTGATTCTTATTATCATATTCACTGAAAGCAACGTGACAAAGACAGGAGAACCGGAGTTTGAGCACGTAGATAAAACAACAACAGCTAAGCCAACAACAATAGCAACAGATGTAAACATAGCACCAACAACAGCAAAATATATAGAAATAGCGACAGAAAAAGATGTAAACATAGCACCAACATCAGCAGGGAATGTTGAAACAACACCAACACCAACAGCAGCAAATGTAGAAACAACACCTACAACAACAGGGACAACAACTGCAAATGTGGAAATAACACATACAACAGAAGGAAATGTAGAAACAACGGAAACAACCATTAAATCAAATGTAGAAACAACACCAACAACAGCAGGGAATGTAGAAACAACGGCAAGAACAACTGCAGCAAATGTAGAAACAACACCAACAACAACAGGAAATGTAGAAACAACGACAACAACAACAGCAGTAAATGTAGAAACAACACCAACATCAGCAGGAAATGTAGAAACGACGGCAACAACAACTGCAGCAAATGTAGAAACAACACCAACAACAGCAGGAATTGTAGAAACAACGGCAACAACAACTGCAGCAAATGTAGAAGCAACACCTACAACAACAGGAAACGTAGAAACAACACGTACAACAGCAGGAAACGTAGAAACAACGGCAACAACAACTGCAGCAAAAGTAGGAACAACATCAACAACAGCAAGAAACGTAGAAACAACAAGTAAAACAGCAGGAAATGTAGAAGCAACGGCAACAACAACTGCAGCAAATGTAGAAACAACACCAATAACAACGGGAAATGTAGAAACGACGGCAACAACAACTGCAGCAAATGTAGAAACAACACCTACAGCAGCAAGAGACGTAGAAACAACACGTACAACAGCAGGAAATGTAGAAACAACAGCAACAACAACTGCATCAAATGTAGAAACAATACCAACAACAGCAAGAAACGTAGAAACAACACGCACAACAGCAGGAAATGTAGAAACGACACGTACAACAGCAGGATATGTAGAAACGACGGGAACAACAGCAAGAAACGTAGAAAAAACACACACAACAGCAGGAAATCTAGAAAACAACACCTACAACAGCAGGAAATCTAGAAACAACGACAACAGCAACTACAACAAATGTAGAAACAGCACCAGCTACAACAGGAAACATAGAAACAACACAAACAACAGCAGGACTTTTAGCAACAACACCAACAACAGCAGAAAACGTAGACACAACACACACAACGGCAAAAGACGCAGAGACTACTACTGATCCACCAACTACAATTGTCTATGGTATGCGAGTTTATTTCTGCATTTCGCCAGGACATTATTCGGTTTTACGAGCAATTAACCCTTCAACTGATAAATTATTCAATCTGAATTTTCACCCACTTGAAGTTGTGTCCCGCTGACGCGATCCACAATTTCAAGTGAGTGAAAGTTATTCAGATTTGACAACTGTTTTCTAATATTGCTGATTGATTCACCGTTATATTTATGCAATTGACATATTTTCATCATATTTTCATCAGTTTTAATTTATTTTGATTCAGATTGAGCAGATAATTACTAGGTCAATTTATACCTCAAGATAAATGAACATGAGCAAATTTGATAATAATACCCGCCAAGTGATCTGATCTAAGTTTTCACCCACTTGAAGTTGTGCCTCGCAAGAACAACCCACAACTTCAATGCGATGAAACTTTGTTTATTTTTAGACTGAACACTTTCAAATCTTGATGTTTAAAGGGACTGGCCCATGCTGAAATCATAACAAAAATCGGTGATTTTGTTTTGACTTCTTAATATGACCATATGATGTAAACATGTACATAGACTAGAACTGCAAATTTTTAACATTTTTGTGTTGCGCATTCACCAGTTAGGCTAGATATAGAGACGAAATTCCTGATTTCTAATTATTGACAGCCATGTCAAAAATAGGAAATGCGGGAATTTCGTCTCTATATCTAGCCTAACTGGTGAATGCGCAGCACAAAAATTATAAAAATTTGCAGTTCTAGTCTATGTACATGTTTACATCATATGGTCTTATTAAGAACCCGAAATAAAATCACCGATTTTTTTATGATTTCAGCCTGGGCCAGTCCCTTTAAACACGCATTTCATTCCCACTAACAGTGATTTAATCGGCTAATCAAACGGATTAACCCTTTAAATGCCAATTTATTTAAGTGACACACCACAATTCGATTAAATTATTGTTCTCTAGTCTAAAGGATATTTGTATATTGTCGGTTATATCAAGTCATGTAAATTACAACAGTCTTCTTGCAATCGTTCACATGTTCTTTCAAATATCAATTGAAACATGTTTGTCTAAGGGTATTATGATACGAGGTTTGCACGGCTTGCGCCTGCATAATATATTTTAAACATTGTAGTTTTTCCCATTGAAATACACTTCATGTGATTTTCCTTATTCCGAAAGAGAACCAGTGTTGTTATTTATTAATGTATCGCTTTAAAAAAGGGTGCATGTCTTCTTTCCGTTGAAAATAAAATCGATAAATGTCTAGAATGGACTGTCAAATCTAAATTCACCATTTCAGATAATATTACCTGTGCGAGTTTCCCTTGTGAAAACAGAGGCACGTGTGTGGACTTGGAACCTGGAGGAGTGGACTGTCAGTGTCCTAGAGGATATGAAGGGGACATGTGTGAGAAAGGTAATGAAATATCACTCTTCAAGATTAATCAATAAAAGTATCACTATGATTACTAATCAGCAATGTTTACATATTTTTGCTTTGAAGCTCGTCTATCTTCTGATCAACAACGTAAAAATAATTGTATTCCATTCGAAGTTTGTTTCCTATCACCACCAGCAATTCCAAGTTTGCGAATTTGTATTATTTGTTAAATGTGTGAACAAATGAGGAGAGAATAGTCTGCCTTCTGTCAATTAACTTTCGAAGACATAGCGAGCCATGGCGTTTCGGCTTACCGGACCTCTTACGCGTTCAAATATATAATTTTATTTTTAAACAGAGCTATTTTAAATGCATTGCTTAAATGGGCTACAGGATTGACCATCACTGTGCTTCACTTTGGAAGGTGCGACTTGATAGTTGTCTTTATTTGATAGTTTATTCAATTAATAACGCAGATATTGGGGAAATAGGGCCTATCATTAGCCGATACTTCAGCATCCATAGCCAAATCATAGACCGACTGACAACCGGCTGGTATTATGGGTATTTTTAATATCGTAGCATCATGATTGCTAATATTATATAGTTCTATTCTTCTCTCACGATTTACTTCAAACAGTTGATCCAGATGTATGTGACCCTAATCCGTGTCAAAATGGAGGAGAATGTTACATTGGATCAGCCACAAGTTATACCTGTGTGTGTGGTAACAATCAATGTTATTACGATCTGGTCGGACCCAACTGTGAAAAAACCCAAAGTGGTAAGTGAATGTGTTTGATGCGTGATGGATTTGAACATATAAATATATATATTTGTTTTGTTTTGCTATGCTTCGAGCTTCCATTGGGTTCCAGCACGAGAGGATATTGTCGTAGCCCCGCCCATCCATACATGAGAGGCTTACACATGAGAGGCAGCTCAAATTGAAATAAGTATTTATCAATATTTTGCTCAGCATAACGCCTTTATCCGGGCTGCCAATAGTAGCATGGAGATGTAATGTCAATGTAATCATGAACTAAGATTTTTGACAGGTATTTGCACAAAAATGGTGTGAAGCCCATTTATTACCAAAGTACCCAGTCAACACGTGATATCACGCCAGTATCACAGTGACATCACACAGAACTCACACGTATGATGACTTAATAGTGATATCATAGTGATGTCAACTGGACATCACAGAGTGAGCATCATCTTGTGACAACACTGTGACCTCTTGGTGATGTGGTCATCTTGTGTATCTGTGACATCATACTGTGACAACGCTATGACCTCATGGTGATGTGGTCAATTCGTGTCACTGTGATCTCACAAACAACTCATACATGTGATGTCATATTTTCGATATCATAGAGACATCATAATGACATCATATGGTGAGCATCGTTCTGTGACAACACTGTGACCTCATGGTGATGTGGTCATATCTTGGTATCTGTGACATCACAATGCGACAACATTGTGACGTCATAATGATGTGGTCATCTTGTGTATCTGTGACATCAAACTATGACCACACTGTGCCCTCATGGTGATGTGGTAAAAAATTGTCACTGTGACCTAACAAACATCTCACACATGTGATGTCATAATTTTGCTATCATTAGGACATCATAGAGACCTCATCAGGTGAGCATCGTCATGTGACAGCACTGTGACCTCATGGTGATGTGGTCACCTTGTGTACCTGTGACATCATACTGTGACAACACTGTGACCTCAAGGTGATGTGCTCAACTTGTATCACTGTGACCTCGCAAAAACATCACACTGGTGATGTAATAATTTTGATATCATGATGATATCACATGGTGAGCATCGTCCTGTGACAACACTGTGACCTCATGATGATGTGGTCATCTTATGTATCTGTGGCATCACACTGTGATGACACTGTGACCTCATGGTGATGTAGTCATCTCATGTATCTGTGACATCATACTGTGACAACACTATGACCTCATGGTGATGTGGCAAACTCATATCACAGTGACCTCACAAACAAGTCCCACATGTGATGTCATAACACTGATATCATAGAGACATCATAATTACCTCACATGGTGAACATCATTCTGTGACAACACTGTGACCTCATGGTGATGTGGCCATCTCGTGCATCTGTTACACCACACTGTGAAGACACTGTGACCTCATGGTGATGTAGTCATCTCATGTTTCTGTGACATCATACTGTGACAACACTATGACCTCATGGTGATGTGGTAAACTCATATCACAGTGACCTCACACACAAGTCACACATGTGATGTCATAATTTCGATATCACAGAGACATCATAATTACCTCACATGGTGAACATCATTCTGTGACAACACTATGACCTCATGGTGATGTGGTCATCTCGTGCATCTGTGACATCACACTATGAAGACACTGTGACCTCATGGTGATGTAGTCATCTCATGTTTCTGTGACATCATACTGTGACAACACTATGACCTCATGGTGATGTGGTAAACTCATATCACAGTGACCTCACACACAAGTCACACATGTGATGTCATAATTTCGCTATCATAGAGACATCATAATTACCTCACATGGTGAACATCAATTTGTGACAACACTATGACCTCATGGTGATGTGGTCATCTCGTGTATCTGTGACATCACAATGTGACAACACTGTGACCTCATAATGATGTGGCCATCTTGTGTCTCTGAGATATCATACTATGACAACACTGTGCCCTCACAATGATGTGGTAAACTTTTGTCACTGTGATCTAACAAACATCTCACACATGTGATGTCATAATTTTGATATCATGAGGACATCATAATGATCTCACAAAGTGGGCATCGTCTTGTGACAGCACTGTGACCTCATGATGATGTGGTCATCTCGTGTACTTGTGACATAATACTGTGACAACACTGTGACCTCATGGTTATGTGGTAAACATTTGTCACTGTGACGTAACAAACATCTCACACATGATGATGTCATAATTTTGATATCATGAGTACATCATAGTGACCTCATAAGGTTAGCATCGCCATATGACAGCACTGTGACCTCATGGTGATGTGGTCACCTTGAGTACCTGTGACATCATACTGTGACAACACTGTGACCTAAAGGTGATGTGCTCAACTTCTATCACTGTGACCTCACACAAATCTCACAATGGTGATGTCATAATTTAGATATCATAATGATCTCACATGGTGAGCATCGTCCTGTGACAACACTGTGACCTCATTATGTTGTGGTCATCTCATGTATCTGTGACATCACACTGTGACGACACTGTGACCTCATGGTGACGTAGTCATCTTGTGTATCTGTGACATCATATTGTGACAAAAATGTGACATTATGGTGATGTGCTCAACTTGTATCACTGTGACCTCACACAAATCTCACAATGGTGATGTCATAATTTTGATATCATAATGATCTCACATGGTGAGCATCGTCCTGTGACAACACTCTGACCTCATGATGATGTGGTCATCTTAATTGTGTCTTTGCGACATCATACTATGACAACACTGTGCCCTCACAGTGATGTGGTAAACTTTTGTCACTGTGACCTAACAAACATCTCACACACGTGATGTCATAATTTTGATATCATGATGACATCATAATTACCTCACAAGGTGGGCATCGTCTTGTGACAGTACTGTGACCTCATGATGATGTGGTCACCTCGTGTACCTGTGACATCATACTGTGACAACACTGTGATCTCATGGTGATGTGGTCATCTCGTATATCTTTGAAATCATACTGTGACAACACTGTGACCTCACGGTGATGTATTCAACTTGTGTCACTGTGATCTCACACACAACTCACACATGTGATGTCATAATTGGGATATCATAGTGACATCATAATGACCTCACAGTGTGAGCAAATACCTGTGACAACACTGTGTCCTCCCTGTGATATGACCAAGTGGTGTGTTCTGCGACATTATTGTCTACATCATACTGTGACAACACAGTGACCTCATGGTGATGGGGGCAACTCGTGCTATCTGTGTGGTGAAGGAAGATTGTAGTGTGTGAGGCTTTTGGAAGAGCAGGATCGAGAAAATACATTTTAAGTATATTTTTATCACTTATTACACTATATGATAATGTTACCAAGATCACAAAGGTAGGTAGATCACACATTTGAGCTTATATTTACACAAATAAACTGTTAACAGATACAATTATGTCCAATTGAAAAGCATGGACGATAATTAGGCTTTGAATATGCTGTGATATTTTTTGGCTATGGTAAGCCAATTGTGCCATACATGTATACTATTTGTACCCAGTAAATTGAGGTTTATTTTCCTAACATGAAGGGTTAACCCGTTGAACACGAGATTATTATGCTACTGCGCTGTTTTCGAAACGAGATTATTTTATGACGACATAGTTATCTCATGCAATCAGACCCGGAGATCTCCGGGGCTCGTATCTGAATGGTCCCCATAAATCACGGAGATCTCCGGGGCTCGTCACAAACGGGTTAATTTGTATGATATATAGGCACTATAATGGAGACATTTGCTACACAATTGGGGGCAAAATACATTGCTATATTAATTTTTCAATGAAAGTGTACTTTTTTGGCGGTAGGCCTATTCTCGGAACCATCTGATATGTGTTGACCTGAGGCTAAGGCTTATTCCAGTATCCAGAGCTCTAAAACTGGTTTTATGTCATGTAGTCTGTGATACTTGATGGCTGTGTGAACTTTCAAGGAGAAAAAAAAACAAGTATAAGTGTGTTTATAACGTTATTCTTATATCCAGAATGCCCTCCATTCGCTGTGTATCTGTAGAAGGCCCCTATGCCTATGTAACATTTTACGTCAATTGAATGGTGTTTTTTTATCTCAATGGATACGTCCATGTGAGATCCATGCAGGTAAGGTGACATGTGCACCCTTTCATCCGTGGGTCCATTTAGTTATTTTTCAATGACAGTAATCGTGTTATATTATCATGCTTATTACCTCACTATTTCAGGTTTGGGTAATAGATTTAATTCAAATTTATGCATAGCGAAAATTGCAATGCTCTGTTTTTTATGGGGGTACTCAATTAAGTTTAAAAATGAGGAACAATAAAGCTTATCTGTAGCACTGTTGTTACAATTTGGTATTATTTCACTCTAGCTACCACTGGTCTTAAGTCTCACGGTTTTTTTTAATTGTATGGTATATGGTATATGTAGGCCCGTTATATAACAAAATATAGATTTTTATGTAAAATATATTGCCCATATTTTTGATTCTGACAATGTAGAGTACGGGAGTACAATAAGTGTGACAACACATATCAGCATGATGGCAGTGAAGGGGTTGACATGTATTTTTATACATCTTCAAATTATGAAATAATTGTTCACAAGTTTTTCTTGTTTCAGCAGCAATGTTGAAAAAGTTATATGGTTAGTATCTTTGAAATACGTGATCTTGACCTCAATAAATAAATTACAAAATATACTGATTGTTGCATGGCCATACTAATATTATTATGGTAATGTTTTTCTTAGCCTCACTTTCTCCTCATTCGGGGATCCAGCCGTTGTTTTACAGGGCTGGGGGACAAAATCATTTTTTTTTTAAATACAATCTTTTACAAAATTGAATCCTCATAGGGGCCTACTCAAAACCACCTCCAACCTGGGCCATAACCCGCAATCCACTTTTGCAATGTTAAATTATTTCAAATTCTTTTTTGCTTTGTTGTGATGTGGATGCCATAGCATTAGGTGAACACAAAAGTGTATGTTTTTGCTGATTATTAAATTTAAGAAATGAATATATAACCAAAAAATCGTCAATCGTCAATCTACAATGGCCCTTTTTATTACGCCTTAGGTGCACAAAACAGTCCGTATGTTTTTTACCTTTGAATTTTTTTAATGCACAAAGTGAATGAAAAAATACATAGGTATATTTGTTAAGATTGTTTTGTATGACAATGGCTGAAAATATAGAAAAGTATGGAAAACGTTCAGAATTTCACATTCATTTAGCTCCGCATCACTCAAACCGCGCTTACTCTATTGTCTTTTTTTTCGGATTTGAACTCGCGTGTGTTTTGACCAAGTTGGAAGAACTGGCTCAAAGCCAAACAGTGATTTTAGTTGACTTGGCAAGAGTGATGGCTGTGCTATTGCTAATTAGAACCTTCTTGCCTGAAGATGACGCTGCCCAACTGTTCCGGCCCCAGATTCTCGATGAAAAAAAAAGAATTTTACAACAAAGCTGGATACTGATTTGCATTTTAAATAACTTTTATAAGGATACTATATTTGTCCACTACTTCCATCTTCATGTCAGCTTTTAAGCATCAGTCAAAATTTGGCTGTAGCCTTTTAAAATTACACTCTTAGCTCTATAACTTCTTTCGCGTTACATGCAGGTTAGTCATGCCTGATCCCTGCTTTGACCTTTCTATGAACTCTTGTGACCTTGATTTTTTTCGATTGGCAATTTTTTTTGTTAATGTGATACACATATTTGGAAGTATCGATATCATGAATACGTGTATTTCATACATGTATTTCACTAATAGCTCAGATAAGTTAGAACATGGGCAAAATACAAAAAAAATGAGGTCACGGCAGCGAATATTTTGTTTAGAGTCAACATTTTTAATATCATGGTGTGATCTATACATGAATAATCCAACGTGTTATCACACTTGTGCCGTCAACCACATATCTTTGGATTAAAAGAGCTGTTCTCTAGAACTATTGGCCTCATAATATTTTACATGTGTTTATCGATCAAATGGTTAGAGAGTTATAAGGGAAAACCCATCCGTACACTGAAATGATGATGTTAGAGTTGTCTAGTTCTTGTATTATGCATTTCTGATATCATGCACTGCGCCTAAACAGCGAGGAGTAAAATTAAGTCATTGTCATTGATACATACCAGGCTTTAAATTTGACCTTTGTCCTTTAATAATTAAGTGTCTTCTCTAAACATAACCGTGTCATATTATCATGCTTATTACCTCACTATTTCAGGTTAATCATTGCATTCAAGCCTATTGGAGAGGCTGTAAGGGCCATGCTCAGGAACACCATGGATGATGCACTGCTGGTTGAATACACCAGGACTGTCGGTAACGAAAAACCCGCCTTGCCAAAGGCCTTCCAGCGGTCCATCCATAGTAAGTTACATTTGGCATAAATAATCTTAACCCTTTGGCTGCTGAATTGTTTGTTTTTATTTTTAAATCATTCGAAGTTGGAATTGCTAACACAAATTCCCTCTTCAAATAACGATAAATATTTCAATTTATGAAAAATAGACACCTCCCAAATTTAATTATTGGATTAACTAATCATCTACCAAAAAATATTTAAACAAATTTTGTGATATTTCTATTGATCTAAAACCGTATATATAGCAACACAAGGGTTATTAATCAGTTTTGCTTATCCAGACGTCTTTATGCACAACTGATTCAACCCCCAGAAATTCGAAAATGAATTAAGTGATATACTATATCAGGGGCGGATCTAGCTTTTCACCGACGGGGGGGGGGGGGGTTAAAACTTGATAGAGGTATATTTCACGGCAGCGCAGGGTCCGAGAAGCCCGCCCGAGAGGGGGGGGGGGTTAATTTTCATAGGCTTTCTCCTGCATGCAATCTAAGGCATATTGGGCACAGTTTGTCTCTCATTGTGTAGCCAGTTCATAAGGAATCCCCCTAAAGATTATAATTTTTTTCGAGGGGGGAAGGTTTAAACCCCCCAAACCACCCCCTTGGATCCGCCCCTGATTATGTATAGCCTTTACATAAAAATTAACCGGAAGTCCAAATTAAACCCATCACGCCACCTGGCGGCGGTGAACCAAACCAACACATGTGAAATCTTCAGATTGATTTATGAACAACTGGACCAACCCACACATTCATTTCTTCCATCAGCCTCACAGTCCCTGTGATTTCACCTAAGCTTTATAAGTTACACGTATTGTACTAAAGACATTCCACAGCTAGATCTACAGAAGATGTAGATAATCTGTAATATGCTTATTGCTGTATTTTACTTAAATTAACAATAATTGTGGCTTGGTCCACTTGTGCGTAGATAAAAATCTTAAAATTTATGCACAAATGGACCAACCCACACCATTATTTTTCCCATCATACGCGCAGTCCCCGTGATTTCACACAAACTATAGAAAGTTACACGTATTTTTATGATGGACACTTCTGAATAGATCCACAGACGACGCAGAGAGTCTGTAATGTGCTTATCATAGTAAATTTTCTCCATATATTTGTATTTGTTGAAAGTGAGTTGGTCCAGTTGTGCATAAATCGAAATGGTCATTTTGATTGATGCACAACTGGACCACAGTTTATTTGAGACAGCGAGGCTCGAAACCGGAGGTATCTGAAGATGTTGGTATGTTCCATGAATTGAGAATGTGGATGTCGTGTGTCAGTTCGACCCAATATTTTGCTCATTTGCTTTCTTGAATTTACAGTGGACCTTAAACTTAAACTGCATTTATCTCAAAACGAACATTTGGAGGTTGGTCCAGTTGTGCATAAAGGCGTCCATTTCATATTCGTAATATAAAGTGCGGTAAAATACAATATCAAGACTATGTTGTATTTTGGACAATACTAATTTCCGTGGTAATGCTTTTCTTCACTTCAGCTGCACTACAATATTTCCACAGTGAGCCAAATGTGAAGAACCCCGTAAAAATGTAAACATTTGGCTTATGATTAATTTGCAGTACTCATTTCCAGAGGGTATGTAATAGCAATAATGAAGCATTTATTATTCTAACGAAGTTTGTAATAATTTAACAGTAGTAGTAGTAAATTATTGCTCTACGTCATTTTTCGGCACAAATGGTCATTTAAGTGACATTGTAATACAATAAAACGTTGTAGTCAATTGATGAGATGGATGATGTACAAATGATGATGTAAGGGTGGGGGTGATAGGGCATGGTGGGTTATTTAGAGTGTTTTCCTTCGCTCGCCCGATAAGGGGTTTTGGACATGTCTATGGGATTTACCCGCAGACATGCCCAGACGGCCGGAGACTTGGGTTTCGCTATGCAATTTAATGCTGAAACTCTGTGGCATTTTGCACAACTCCGCTATCCTCGGGTCGGATAGTCCCCAGAGTGACAATAGCAAGGGTAACTCTATTTATCCCACGTGAGAGACCCTATTGTCGGTTTTTCAAGGCTACCACAGCCTTCACCAGCGGGAGCTGCATTGGCACTGCTGTTGAGCGGAGGAACCAGGGTATGCCACTGGCAATCTGCCCGAAGATTATGGCCTGATATGAGGAGGCTGCAGCTTCCCTTGGATGATTGCTGTAACAGGAACTTGATGGTAGGCTAAGCAAACTGGACGATTAGTGTAACAAAGTCCTTACAAATGTAACAAAAAATGATAAAATGGTAGTTTTAGGATCACCAATACTTCATTCTCGCATGGTACACATTAAGATTATCAATACTGTACTCTCGCCGTTGCATACCCAACTAGGTGTGGTACTACTGAAAGCATAAGTGACTCTAATTTGGAATGCAGTTCCTTTATGGTTCCAGTGTTCGAAATAGTCACAATTTTAAGTTGTTTGTCAGAATTGTTGGTTGCCCGAAGAAAAATATATTCCATAAATTGGTTGAACTGTAATGCAACAATACACACTTCCTGGCCAATCACTTAGACAAACTGATACATTATTAGGGAATGATTAAAGCGCCGCTTGGTTTCCATCCACTGCAGCATTTTGTTATTGACAATACTTGTTATTTGGACCATTTTGCTTATATTTTCATGTGTCGGTATATATACTCACGAGAGACAATACCCCCTCCCCTTAAATCAATGGACAGCCAATTCCCAAAAAGGCAGCTAACTATCGTGTGGACTCGTTAACTTGTAAATTATACTTTGTTGGGGTATCAATTAGGTTTGCATTTGTTAACTTTAAAAGTGAAATATGTGTATATGTTTTCAGAGTGCTGCAGACATAAACAAAACGAGCTGGAAGTGAGCGAGGAACCGAAATTCAAAATACTACGGTCAAGGTGGAGATTAATCGACAAATTGAGATATATATTTCTAATTCCAGAACTCACCTCAAGAGGAGACTGTTGAAGGCTGTGTAAACGCTTTGAAAATAATTTTTTGAAATGTTATTAAGTATTGTCCTGCTTTCAAAAGGTTGATACATGTGTAACAGTGTTGAAACTGCCCAGCCCGGGGATCGAACCACCAACCCTGACATCGTAATGCCTGAGTGCTACGCATCTAGCCAAAGAGTCGACTCATTGGCCAGAGTAGTAATCACTCTAGTCCGCCATACACACACCCAGCTACACATGTGAATAAAACTCACAGGTGGGTCAGATTATTGTGGTACGAGTTATAATGTTGATAACATGTAGATTGCTTGCTTTCGATGCAATATTTTTTTTATGGACAATTGATGTGTGGGCTCATCACTGTGACTTCACAGTATGAGGGTTATGTGATTACATCACTGTGATGTTACAGTATGTGGGCTGTGTGAGCTCATCACTGTGATGTCACAGTGGCCTGACAGTACGAGGGCGGTGTGAGCTCGTACTGTTATGTCACCGTGACCTCTCAGTATGAGAAATTTGTGAGCTCATCACTGTGATGTCATCGTGATATCCAGGTGAGGCTTCACTTGATATCACGGTGACCTCAAATCATGAGGACTTTGTGAGCTCATCACTGTGATGTCATCGGGATATCCAGGTGAGGCTTCAATTTGATGTCGCAGTGACCTCACCACTGCGATGTCACAGTGACATAACAGTGTGAGGGCTGTGTGACCTCATCACTGTGATGTCATCGTGATATCCAGGTGAGGCTTCAATTTGATGTCGCAGTGACCTCACCACTGTGATGTCACAGTGACATAGCAGTGTGAGGGCTATGTGACCTCATCACTGTGATGTCATCGTGATATCCAGGTGAGGCTTCAATTTGATGTCGCAGTGACCTCACCACTGTGATGTCACAGTGACATAGCAGTGTGAGGAATGTGTGACCTCATCACTGTGATGTCATTGTGATATCCAGGTGAGGCTTCAATTTGATGTCGCAGTGACCTCACCACCGTGATGTCACAGTGACATAGCAGTATGAGGGCTGTGTGCCCTCATCACTGTGATGCCATCGTGATATCCATGTGAGGCTTCAATTTGATGTCGCAGTGACCTCACCACTGTGATGTAACAGTGACATAGCAGTGTGAGGGCTGTGTGACCTCATCACTGTGATGTCATCGTGATATCCAGGTGAGGCTTCAATTTGATGTCGCAGTGACCTCACCACTGTGATGTCACAGTGACATAGCAGTGTGAGGAATGTGTGACCTCATCACTGTGATGTCATTGTGATATCCAGGTGAGGCTTCAATTTGATGTCGCAGTGACCTCACCACCGTGATGTAACAGTGACATAGCAGTATGAGGGCTGTGTGCCCTCATCACTGTGATGTCATCGTGATATCCATGTGAGGCTTCAATTTGATGTCGCAGTGACCTCACCACTGTGATGTAACAGTGACATAGCAGTGTGAGGGCTGTGTGACCTCATCACTGTGATGTCATCGTGATATCCAGGTGAGGCTTCAATTTGATGTCGCAGTGACCTCACCACTGTGATGTCACAGTGACATAGCAGTGTGAGGGCTGTGTGACCTCATCACTGTGATGTCATCGTGATATCCAGGTGAGGCTTCAATTTGATGTCGCAGTGACCTCACCACTGTGATGTCACAGTGACAAAGCCGTATGAGGGTTGTGTGACCTCATCACTGTGATGTCATCGTGATATCCAGGTGAGGCTTCAATTTGATGTCGCAGTGACCTCACCTCTGTGACATCACCGTGAGATAAATGTGAGGTCACTGTGACATCATGGTGACCTCAAATTGTTGACTGGGTATGTAAATGTCTTTGTTTGACATTACTGAGTGCATTTTCACAGTTTAACAGTTATAAGGAGTAAATAAGCATCCACTATGATATTTTTCTGCAAGAAACTAACATATATTTCTGGTAGAGTCTAAAATATATACAAGTAGCTATATAGGCTGTATACATGGCATACATGACGTATTCTCATCATTGCAGTAAACGAATATAATGGTTAGCATGTTCAACACCACTGTGTTATTTAAAACAAGGTTTTGATGTTCTGCTCTTCTGTTTTCAGATTTAATTGAAGAGTCAGGTTGTCCTGACAATACAAGTATATATACTTTTCCTGACAAAGACGACTTTACCAAATTTAAGGCTTGTTATCCTCTCGGGAGCCTGCATGATGGGAATTGTGACGATGGAGCAGTATTTGTGTGAAGATTTTGGATACTCTGTCTGTGTAGCACCAGCTGATGGTCAGTGTGCTGTGAACACCAGCAGACCTGAGGGTAAGATCACTGGAATCAGTTGATGTGTTGTTATTGAAAATATATAGTATTTGCGGTTTTATTTAGGTTTATATATGGTTCAGAAACATATCGTACGGTATGGTACCGTCTACAAGATGACATGATATGATATCGTGGAGATGTCAGCTTATTTTATTTGACACCAGAAAGTCTATGCGGACTTATGCGTCAATAAAAATTAACAGTTTAAAATAATGTACATGCCTATATACAACAGGATTAGTTCCGTAAAATCACATGAAAATTAATATATGCATGATATGTAAACTTAAAACCAAAAATATTATACATTAAAATAAGTACAAGCTAATTAAAATATGCATCAGAGCAAAATAAAATACAATTTAACAGCATTGTCATGATGTTTATGTTTCCTGCACCAAAACCAGAGATAAAATAGCTAAAGGCTACTGCAAATAGCAAAAAAACATCTGGAAAGCGTAGGAACCTAAGAATTATATGAGGTATCAGAGTCTATATAAAAAAAAATATCATGAGCCATTATTATATTTAACATATTTAAAAAAGTATTGTCTGTTTATCGCACAGCCGAGTCATGTACGCTAGATTCAAAGATGTTACTGGTCATAGAAAAAAACTGAACCCCGGTTACTGTCGCAGCCTCTCCGATAACAGATTTTACTGGGTCGACTAGTCACACACAAATGTAAGATCTAGTAATAACAGGAAATAAATGAATATATGTATATATGAATTCAAAAAGTTAAAACTATCACATAGAAACAGGTGACTTGTGATTGTTTCACATAAAAATGTAACGTAATAGCAATAATAGTGATATGATGACGCATTTCGAAGATTATTTATGCCCTTCACGCAAGACAGGGCACTCACACAGAAAAATGTAGTGTATTTTAATCAATGATTAAAATAAGCAGAATACATATTCTCTTGTGAACAACAGGGAGCCCTATATATATACTGGATGAAATACAGACAATAAAAACAATATCAGAGAATCCAGAATTTAGTATCAGACGTCCAGTGGTGGCAGCCCCTGCGAGATACTAGTGAAAAGATCATGAACTTTCTTCATGAAAATTAATATCCTGAGCTATTCATGAGCTGTGTTCGTGAATACTTCATGAACAGATCACAAAAGAGCTCATGAACTGTTCAGGAAATATCCGTGAACGGTAATGGCCCAGGATAGTTCATGGTTACTTCATGAGCACCGTTTGCTGGAATGGTTCATGAATAGTTAATGCCACAAAGATGCCACATTCCCTTGCTTGAACTGTTCATGGAATATCCATGTGAATGTGGCATCATTGTGGCTTTAACTATTCATGAACCATCCCAGCAAATAGGGTCATGAATTATTCATGAACTGCCCTAGGCCATTTAATGTTCACAGATTTTTTTTGAACAGTTCATGAGCTCTTTTGTGAACTGTTCAGGAAATATTCATGAAAATGTATTTTAAACTTTCATGGATAGTTCTTGAACAGTTCATGAAAGTGTGGCATTGAATGATTCATGAGCATATCAGTACATGTTGGAAAAAAAACACTTACCAAAATATTTGTTTTGTATGTATCATATATGTAATAAAAATCACGCAGACATTACTCCCAAAGAAAAATAGGCTGTAGCTCTGAGTTGTAAAAAAAACAAATTAAAAAATTTATAGATCACGTAAGTCTAGCCGATATTAAAAATGCAATTAGTCATAAATTATAAATATGGGCTAGGTCTAGTGCTTCCAAAAATCTACTCGCTAAAAAATTCGTATTATGGAATTAGACTTAATTGGTTAAAACTTTATTTTATCGTACTTTAGTAACAGTCTAAAAATAAATTCAAAATCACAGTTTTACATTTTACAGGTTAGAAGTAGCGATAATAGGTGAACTTCACTCGTCGTTAGTGGCCCAATCATGAAGAATCAAGAAATGCTGTTAAAATCGACAATAAAGTACAAATAATTTGTGTGTGTGTATAAAAGAATTGAAAACTTGAAGAGCCAAAACACTTTGGCAAGAAACATGATGAGCGTGTGAACATGCTACAGTTGGACATTACTAAGCTGCAAAAAAACCCGGTGATGTGAACGTCCGTACTCTTGGGTGCAAACTATTACGTTATTAATAAAACACATGATCAAAGTGGCAGAAACAGCACACTCCCTGTCTAATATAACACTGAATGTCATTCTATAAGTTTAAAGAAGGTCAGCGAGAAAAAAGCTTTCGCCAATGCTCTGGAAATTTTGTTTGGATGAGCAATACTAATTATTGCAAAGACTAGTTCAATAAAGTGACATGTTCATAAAATCTTCATGAGATGCTCATGAATTATTTCCAATGAACTTTTACAAATATTTCATGAATTCATGATCGATACACGATCAGCAAAATAATGATTTTTTTCATGAAATATGTTATGAGCATTTCAAGATCATTAAAGAATGTGCCATGTTCATGAATAATTCATCAAGTGCTCATGAAATTTGTCTATTTCATTTCAAGAACATTTCATGATTATTATTTATTTATGAAAATATCATGAACTGCTCTTGAAATTGTTCATGAGCATTTGAAGAAAAAAGTTTATGAACTCCATATTGGAACATTGATGAGCTGTTCATGAACTGTTCATGTTTACTCATAAACAGCCCATGACATCATGAAAATCATCTCGCGGAGGGGGGGGGGGGGGATGCCTGGGGATATAAATTAATTTATCGGGCAGTGAATGACAAAATATTCTCAGTTACTAGACTTCAATTTACATTCATTCCGACAAACAGGCACCCAACTTGTTGTTAGTTCAAAATCCAAACATAACTGAAAATTTACACAAGTGCCGAATTGTAACAATACATCTAAAAATATCCACACTGGTACGATACAAGTGACCTTTGCACATTTCCTGCCACAGAGTTATCGTTGGGATATTTATCAATATAGTGAATCACAAATAAGGTGGTCACGGTTAGCTTTTTTGTCTATTTACCAGCCCTGAAGACGTGTGCTGATGTGACGTATGAGAACGGAGGAACCTGTGATGGTGACGACTATAGCTTTACTTGTTATTGTACAATTAATTACACTGGAGAATATTGTGAGAAAGTGGGATATTATCATCAAATTTGATTTTCGAGTAGCTTATGATAATTTTTCTATTTAAAAAAGCGTCCACGCTTTTTTAAATATTTAATACCTAGTGAACACATATTATGCGGATGACAAGCACAATTTTGCTTTATTTTGATGTTAGAGGAAAAACAAAATGGCCGCCATTGCGAAATGTTAGGTATTTTTTGTATGGTGGTTAACCAAGGAAAATAAGACTTCATAATGACCTTTTCTATTTTAAATTACATTAGTATTGACCTATAATCTGTACAGATGATCATAAAGTGCAGAAATAATATTTTGAAAATTTGCGAATTCTACACTTCGCGAAAAGTTACAAAATCTGAAGTTCGGGAATATTCAAACACGCAAAAAATACCAGATCTACAGTATGTCGTTTCTGACTAATTTTGTGGACACAAAATCCATTTATGGCATTAATACTATAACCTTAGGTGTCTAAATGGTAAGCATCGGTGACCTTACAACCCTTATTATATGACCTACAAAATCCATACCAAAGTAAAAAAAAATAACCAGTAGTTGTCATAGTGAAAATACACATTTTACAAAAGTGGTCCTATAGTTGCATGTGAATTCTCGTTTCTGACCAGCTCTGGGCGCGGAATCTATTTCTGGTATCACTAATTGCATTCTAGGCATCAGTGACCTTACAAATCTTATTCTATGACATTCAACCTCGGTATGAAAGTCATGAATGATTAAAATCGGTCATAGGCAAAACACAACTTTTTCATAAGTAGTCCAATATTTGTATGATATATGGTTTCTGACTAACTTTGTCACGCTGAGCCAATCTCTGGCAGCAATAATATCATTTTAGGCATCAGTTATCGATAAAAATGAGTAGTCATTAGTCATATGTCATTTTAGATGAATTTTGTGACTATGAATCTATGTGTGTACATAAAATATAATTGGAGTCGCCAGGATCTTGCAAACGCTAAATGGGCTTACATAGAATTCACAATATGAAAATATGAATGTAATCGTTTCTTATACAGTTTCATATCTGGGGAATGCAATACCAATGGCACTTTATTTACTAAAACTAGATAACTTGATAACAGTTTGTTCGCTCATTTAGTGGCGTGTAGCCTATATGTACCATTATGTACCATCATAACGTTCCCTCGTATCGTGTTCCCCGTTGAGTTGCGACGCTGGGACAGCATTAAACCAACATTAATTCAACTTTGTGTGTTTTTCAGAAGTGCTTCCAGTAGGTTAATCAAAATTTAAATGCTCTTTGGATAACCTTTTGGTCAAGACATATGCTTGCGCAAACAAATATGAAGTTTATTCATCAATAGCAAGGTGGTCTGCATAACCATGACATATGATGTTCCGTTCTTGTATTATAATAGACGAGAAGTATAGTCAATGTGGAGGCAACACATGCAATTGAAAACTAGTTGGGCAGGAACAAATCTTCCAAATTACACATAACAAAAAGTTATGTATTTCCCATTGATGAATGGTTATAAATGTATTGATATGAGAAATGACATTATTCACGCCAACATAAGCACTATATGTTTAAGGCAATATATATTCACTATTAGCGTAGGCCCTACTGAGATGGTCTATAGCTGTATCACTTTTTTACCACCTTGGCAGCTCACTAGGGAGTCGTTGCATGCTGTGTGGCATAGTACTATTCAACTAGTCCACAACAACCATCTAACAGAAGCTAAAGCCTCCACGAGTCTTGCCATACTCTTTCGATGGATTGTTAGTACGTTGTTGTTCCTCTCAAAGCCGCAGCTCTCGCACCAGAGAGCCTTCATTTGAATAATAGTATAAATCTTTACCAAACACCAGTGCGGATTTCAAGATTATACTTGACGTGACTATAATAAAAGAGAAGATTATACTTGACGTGACGATATTAAAAGCGAACATTATACTTGACTTGACAATATTAAAAGAGAACATTATACTTGACGTGTCAATATTAAAAGAGACGATTCTACTTTGACGTGACGATATTAACCCTTTCATCCCTAGCTTGTTTTGGGCCATATTTTCATTTCATAATACGCCTTATTTCGTCATAAATCAAACATTGCTGCCAGGAAGTATACACATATTGTTGTAGGTTTAGACATAGACTTCCGTTTGCTGTCACATTTCAGCCCGTAGATGGTTGCCATGGCAACAGAACTGCCCCCAGATCCAAAATATGTCGGAAATATGTGTTTTTGGCAGTTCTGTCGGATGTATTACCCTTCAAAATGGGTAGTCAAGGGTAATTTTTGGTTGGAACATGTCAATTTGACCATATTTTGCCAAAATGACAAATCGCATGTCACCCACGTGTACTACTGATGGTCAATGGTCACACGTTACTAAAGTAGTATGTGCCATATTGTATTGGAATATGGGCGCACAATGGAGCGAAATGATGATGTTTGGCGCAGTCACATAGTTATGACCTATAAGCTGTAAAACAAAACACTGCATGTCTACAATACGCACATCACTGGGGATAATTTCCCTGGTATGTATACGGGGGAATTAAGACCAATCATAACGGCTGCTATGGCAACCAATTGCACCTCAAATGCCTACAATTCCCTAAAACACACCTCAATTTAAAAAAAAATCACTATCTTATAAATAACAATTTAATACTATTCCAAGTGCATCCTACATGCAGCAGTATTAGTGTTAGACTAATAATGGAACACCCCGGATACACTAGGGTAAAGAGAAGGGTCAAAAGGTCGTGTAAAACCATGATACTCAGTGCCCGGTCACAATGGAGTACATAAATTAATGCAAAAATGCACTTGCGTAACATTTTAATCGACCTAACTCGCTTGAAATTTGATGAAAGAATATCCCATAAGTGGCTATATAATTGGGTTGAACACCACTGGGAATTATTCCAGAGGGGCAATGAACCTTCCTATAGGTTGTCATGGCAACTAATGTCACGTCAAATGCCCACAATTCCTCAAAACACACATAAATATATAATAAAAACTTTCAAAAATCTAATGAAAACTATTTCAAACTGTTAAAGTGAATCTTACATGCAGTAGTATTAGTGTGACACGAAGCACCCCAGAGATTACTGAGGTTCGGGTAAGGGTCAAAGGTCATGTATGACCACGGTACTCAATTCACGGTCCTATTGGAAATGGTACATCAACTGATGCCAAAAATGCACTTATGTAACATTTAAATTGACCTCATTCGCTTGAAATTAAATGAACGAATGTCCCATAAGTAGAGATAAGGTTGGGGTGAACACCACTGGGAATTATTCTAGATGGGCGATGAAGCTTCTTCAAGGTTGCCATGGCAACCAATTTCACCCCAAATGCCGACAATTCACTTAAGCACATGTATACATTTCAAATTAAAACTTTCACAATCTAACAAATGAAATTTCAAACTGTTCAAAGTTTATCCTGCATGCAGTAGTATTAGTGTGACACTAATAATGAAGCACCCCAGAGATTACCGGGGTACAGAGAAAGGTCAAAAGGTCGTGTATAGCCATATGGTAGTCGATGCCCGGTCCAATAGAAATGGGACGTTTGACCACACCATCGACCTTTTTATTCACACTAAAAGGGTCAAAATAGCTATTTGGTAACAATGGCACTACTGTCATTTACATAACTTCTGCAAGAGAGTTGACAATAACGACAAAGCTTTTCATACACTCAAGAGCCTAGGCGGGTTTCAACCATCACAGATATCTGAAGTGAACATAATTGTAGCAAAAGCCGCAAAAACAATCACTTTTCACCCGTTTTTACAGATATTTTGACCTTGCTGTGACCTTCAGATGACCTTGCCATGACCTTGGGCTAACTCCCGTATGAGCCCAACCCATGTCACCATGTGTACTTGAGATGGGCTTCATGATATTTTAATTATTGATCAAAACATAATATCAGTGTGTTATCTTTGGTCCATCTCTGCCATATCAGAAAAAGGCGACACAAGGGTGATTTAATGGGGTATAACTCCTCCAACCCTTTTTTATTATCCTGTGATCTCTCGGGGTGTTTTGGTATAAGTCCTTGTTGGGGTCTAGGTATATTTCAGGCCATCCTAGACATCTAAAGTGAACATAATTGTAAAAAAAACAAAAAAAAACAAGCTATTTTCACCTGTTTTTCACTTGTGTTGATTTGACCTTGCCGTGACCTTGATATGACCTTGCCATGACCTTGGGGTATCAACCCTGTGAAATCCAACCCCAACCTATTTCCCAATGTATACTCGGGTTGGGCTTTATGAGATGTAATTAATGTATATTGGCCATTGGTCAAAATATAACATCAGTGTGTTATTTGTCCCATTCTGCCATATGAAACAGTGTTGACACAGTGGTGATAGGAAAGAGGGGGGGGAGGGGTGAAAAACTCTCCAACCTCAAGTGTTATCCCTGCACCCTAATTGTTATCCCTGCAACTTCTCAGGGGTGTTTTAGTACAGTTCCGTGTTGGAATCTAGGTGTGTTTCAAGCCATCATAGACATCTAAAGTGAACATAATTGTAAAAAAACAAGCTCTTTTCACCTGTTTAGTGTTGATCTGAATTTTCCTTGACCTTGAGATGACCTTGCCATGACCTTGGGGTAACAACCCCGTGAAATCCAGCCCCAGCCCATTTCACCATGTATACTTGGGTTGTGCTTCGTCAGATGTAATTAATGTATATTGGCCATTGGTCAAAATATAACATCAGTGTGTTATTTGGTCCATTCTGCCATATGAGACAGTGTCGACAGAAGAGTTGTTTGAAGGGGAAAGGGGGGGGGGGTAAAAAAAACTCGAAACCGAAATGTTATGATAACCTCTCGGTGGGGGGGGGGGGGCGGGATTGATCCGCGTTGAGATCCAGGTATGTTTCAAGCCATCGTGGACATCTAAAGTGAACATAATTGTAGGAAAACAACAACAAACAAAGCTACATGTATTTTCACCTGTTTTGTGTTAATTTGACCTTGTCGTGACTTTGAGATGACCTTGTCATGACATTGGGGTAACAACCCTGTGAAATTATGATGAATCATCCAACCCCAACGCATTTCATCATGTGTACTTGGGTTGGGCCTTATCAGATGTAATTAATGTATATTGGCCATCGGTCAAATTATAACACACGTGTGTTATTTGGTCCGTTCTATAAAATGAGACTGGGGTGAGGGGGGGGGGGGGGGTATGGTAAAAACTCTCCAACCCTAAATTTTATCCCTGCAACCTCTCGGGGGTGTTTTGGTATAGGTCCGTGTTGGGATCTAAGTATGTTTCAAGCCATCATAAACATTTCAAGTTAATATAATGTTGGCAAAAACAACAAAAATGAGTTATTTTCAACCGTTTTAAGTTGCTTTGACCCAACACCAACCCATGTCACAATGTGTAACCTACTTGGGTTGGGTTCCGACCGATTTATTTGAAATGCTTGTCCAAATACTTCTTTTTTTAAAATATTTTTCAACAAAACTCCTTTCCACTGACAGTGTGTATATGACACATTCTCATACCACCCTAAGGGTCAAGGGTACCATACTTGACCCCTGGTGACCTTGTCCATGTATGTAAAATCTGCAGACCACCTAAAAGTAACTTGGTACATGATAAGGTCAAACAAATATATGGTCTACAAAAATCCCCAGGGGGGAGGGGGTACAGATGGACCCGAGATTTAACTGGTCAACAATTGCACGACGGAACGCCACCTAGCGAATACGATGGGAGTTAGGTCGAATTTTGACCATCCGGGGTGAAAGGGTTAAAAGAGACGATTATACTTGACGTGACGATATTAAAAGAGAACATTATAGTTGACGTGACTATATTAAAAGAGAGGATTATACTTGACGTGACGATATTAAAAGAGAACATTATACTTGACGTGACGATATTAAAAGAGAACATCATACTTGACGTGACGATATTAAAAGAGAAGAATATACTTGACGCGACGATATTAAAAGAGAAGATTATACTTGACGTGACGATATTAGAAGAGAACATTATATTTGACGTGACGATATTAAAAAAGAACATTATACTTGACGTGACAATATTAAAAGAGAAGATTATACTTGACGTGACGATATTAAAAAAGAGGGTTATACTTGACGTGAAGATATTAAAAGAGAAGATTATACTTGACGTGACTATAATAAAAGAGAAGATTATACTTGACTTGACAATATTAAAAGAGAACATTTTAATTGACGTGACAATATTAAAAGAGAACATTATACATGACGTGACGATATTAAAAGAGAACATTATACTTGACGTGACAGTATTAATAGAGAGCAGTATACTTGACTTGACAATATTACAAGATAACATTATACTTGACTTAACAATATTAAAAGAGAAGATTATTTTCGACGTGACTATATTAAAAGAGAACATTATACTTGACGTGACAATATTAAAAGAGAAGATTATACTTGACGTGACGATATTAAGAGAGAGGATTATACTGACGTGACAATATTTAAAGATAACATAATATTGACGTGACAATATTAAAAGAGAACATTGTACTTGACGTGATTATATTAAAAGAGAAGATTATACGTGACGTGACTATATTAAAAGAGAATATTGTACTTGACGTGATTATATTAAAAGAGAACATTATACTTAACGTGACAGTATTAAAAAAGAGCAGTATACTTGACTTGCCAATATTACAAGAGAACATTATACTTGACTTGACAATATTAAAATAGAAGACTATAATTGACGTGACTGTATTAAAAGAAAACATTAAATTTGACGTGATAATATTTAAAGGGAACATTATAATTGACGTGACAATATTAACAGAGAACATTATACTTGACGTGGCGATATTAAAAGAGAAGATTATACTTGACGTGACAAAATTAATAGTGAAGAGAATACTTTGACGTGACGATATTAAAAGAGACGATTATACTGACGTGACAATATTTAAAGGTAACATTATACTTAATGTGACTATATTAAAAGAGAAGATGATGGTGATGGTTGTGATGATGGTGGGGTTAGTGGTGATGGTGGAGTTTGTGGTGATTGTGGGGTTTGTGGTGATGGTGGGGTTTATGGTGATGGTGGGGTTTGTGTTGATGGTGGGGTTTGTAGTGATGGTGGGGTTTGTGATGCTGGTTCTTGTGATAGTGGGGTTTGTTGTGATGGTTGTGATGATGGTGGGGTTTGTAGTAATGGTGGGGTTTGTGATGCTGGTTCTTATGATAGTGGGGTTTGTGGTGTTGGTTGTGATGTGGTTAGTGGTGATGGTGGGGTTTGTGATGCTGGTTCTTGTAATAGTAGGGTTTGTGGTGATGGTTGTGATAATGGTGGGGCTTGTGGTGATGGTGGGGTTCGTGTTGATGGTTGTGATGATGGTGGGGTTTGTCGTGTTGATTGTGATGATGCTGGGCTTGTAGTGATTGTGGGGTTTGTGATGCTGGTTCTTGTAATAGTGGGGTTTGTGGTGATGGTTGTGATGATGGTGGGGCTTGTGGTGATGGTGGGGTTCGTGTTGATGGTTGTGATGATGGTGGGGTTTGTCGTGTTGGTTGTGATGCTGGTGGGGCTTGTAGTGATGGTGGGGTTTGTAATGCTGGTTCTTGTGATAGTGGGGTTTATGGTGTTGATTGTGACGATGGTGGGGTTTGTGGTGATCGTGGGGTTTGTGATGCTGGTTCTTGTGATGGTGGGGTTTGTGGGGATGGTTGTGATGATGGTGGGATTTGTGGTGTTGGTTGTGATGATGGTGGGGTTTGTAGTGATGGTGGGGTTTGTGATGCTGGTTCTTATGATAGTGGGGTTTGTGGTGATGGCTGTGATGATGGTGGGGTTTGTGGTGATGGTGGGGTTTGTGATGCTGGCTCTTATGATAGTGGGGTTTATGGTGTTGGTTGTGATGATGGTGGGGTTTGTGGTGATGGTGGGGTTTGTGATGCTGGTTCAAGTAATAGTGGGGTTTGTGGTGATGGTTGTGATGATGGTGGGACTTGTGGTGATGGTGGGGTTCGTGTTGATGGTTGTGATGATGGTGGGGTTTGTGGTGATGGTGGAGTTTGTGGTGATGGTTGTGAGGATGGTGGGGTTTATGGTGATGGTGGAGTTTGTGGTGATGATGGGATTTGTGGTGATGGTGGGGTTTGTGGTGATGTTTGTGAAGATGATGTGGTTTGTGGTGATGGTGGGGTTTGTGATGCTGGTTCTTGTGATGGTGCGGTTTGTGGTGATGTGTGTGATGATGGTGGGGTTTGTGGTGATAGTTGATTTTGATGGTGCGATTTGTGTATAATGGTTGTGATGATGGTGGGGTTTGTGGTGATGGTTCTTGTGAGGACGCAGTTTGTGGTGATGGTGGGATTTTATAGGGGGGGAAGGGTTTATGGTGATGACAGAGTTTGTGGTGATGGTTGATCGTGATGGTGGGGTATGTGGTGATGATGGGGATTGTGTTGATTGATGTGGTGATGGTGGAATTTCTGATTATGGGTGTGGTGATGATGTCGTATGTGGTGATGTTTGTGGTAAAGGTGGAAATTCTGGTGGTGGCTATGGTGATGACGCGGTATGTGGTAATGTTGGGGTTTGTGGCGCTGGTTCTCGTGATAATGGGGCTGTTGTTGATAGTTTAAATAGTGGGGGGTTGTGTGGTGATGGTGTTTTTGTTTTATGGTTGAGGCGATAGTGGGGTTTGCAGTGAGTATGGAATTGCTGGTGATGATTGAGGTGATGGTTGAATGTTGGGGTGATGATAAATTAATACATTCGGCCTAATTAGGTAATCAAACAATTAATCAATTGATCAATCAATCTATCAATGTACGAGTTGATTAATTTAGGCTACTCTACAGCAATATACCGGTACGTCATGTTAACAAAAATGTGCACACTGTATTTAACGGAACATTAAACTTATGAACACACGACTTTGTTGAGAGGTTGAATCAAAGTAATTTGATGTTTGTTGATTAATGTCGCAACAACGTATAGGCTCCAATGTATGGGCATTGTCACCACTTCCATCATTTCGGCCACAACTAAACTTAATTCAGTAATCTCGATTTATTTTTATTTCGGGAATGATGAGGGTGACGTCATACAGTCGGAATGTGTATAAGGGGAATCCCGAGTGAGAAGGAGGTGGGCTATCCCTTGGGATACCGTCCACACGACACCCCCTCCCCCCTCCATCCTCATGATTGAGTAGCCTACACGTGTGCAGACACAAGAAATATTTTTTTCACCACAATTCCTGAATAAGTCTTTAAGCCTATAGATTACTCGATTATCCGGTAACCAGAGTTATGGAAGGATTATTGGACATGAACAAATCGGACAATAAACAGAAGTTTTTTCGAAATAAAAAAAGATCTGCAGCTGAGACGATGCCGACCGCCACACCCAGCATCAGTGGGCCTGCATCCACAGGACAGCCTCCCAGCATGCCCAGTGCATCAGATGAAATATCTGGACGAAGTGGTGAGTATTTTTTCAGAGTATTGTAACTGTTTCAAGTGCGACATTGAGCAAATTTATAGACCTAATTTTAAAGATCTGTCAGCTGTAAATGCACTTCTGATAAATAGTCACCTTTATAAAAACAAAGTTAAAATCCGTTTAAAATAATCGCCCACACTATCAGACCAAGGAGGTTCTCCTCATTGATCTGACTATGACCTACTCGGATTCACATTAACCATTTTAAGACTGTTAACCGTGATGAAGGAATTTTGCTAATGTTGTCATGAAAGCACTATTTCCTAGTGATGCGGATAAAGGCCTACTGAAAATCACATTGTGAACGATCGTAAAGTTTAAAAGTTAATTTATTTAACTTGTAGTAGATTAATTGGCCTAACTGGTTACTTCATAGACTCATACCTATGTCGCTTATAATTAAAACGAATATAGGAATATATATTTACAAATTAAAAAGCTCAACTGGATGATATAACAATTAAATTTGGCTGGGGACCGTGAGGACAGATTGCATCCGTGGTGAACACCTTTCACAAGTTACAAGTTATGGGAGGTACCTGGTTGTAAAAGGCTTCCTGGGAATTGGCTGCACGTATCAGTAACCACTAAGCACGATACATTGAACCAATGGTTAAATGTTGGCCCATCGTCTGCAATGCTGGACTAGCTTTACAATAGCATTGACGCAATGTATCGTGCTTAGTTGGTAGGGGCCTACGAGGGGGTAATTAAGTTATTTATTAACGCATTTCAAAGGAACGCCGCCACTTGACACCCATTCCACATGTAGCAGCTGTATTTCTAATCTCAAGAACGCAGGGGCGTGAATAGAATGAGGGTCACGTGGGTCCTGACCCTCTCTGTATTCAGATTCATTTTTTCAATAAAATCATGCAATGAACCACACCTATTTTATTCTCCTCAAGTTAACCCTTCTACCAGTGCTTGTTCCTTGTCTCATAATGTATTTTATTTACTGGCACGAAGGGGTTAAATCCCCCCCGTGCGTCCCCCAGCGTGATGATACACCCTTGCTCCCACAACGTCCTGAAATAATGTTTATACATCGATATCCAAAAGAAAAAGTACAGGAATAACAATTAATATATTCTTATTTATTTTTTAACTGAACTATGTAACCAACAATTAAAAAAACTTACCTAATCTATGAACATTTTTGAAACTTAGGAATATATCAAGAAGCCGAAATGGTTGCATGGTTTGAACAACCTGAGATGTGTCTACAATATTAAAAATACAAATACGTAAACGTATTTTATTTGAATAAGTTCATACACAGAGCCATTGCAGATATTATTATTTTATCCCACGCAACTTGAAAGAAGTATAGCAAAACGGAACCTAACAAAATCAATACAATCGTCATGTAAATGCGTGGAGAGGACGGCGTAGTAACGCTGACATATATAGGCCTAACTCAAACAAATTAGACTATTCAATACTTTGTGATTATTCTGCTTTCAGGGTACTTTAAAAGTTAAATTCTTAGAATACGACATGCCTTATTGTTTGTTAAATTGAAAGACGTTTGGCCTATGCATTTCCAAGCTGCAAGACGTAATTCTTAACTCAGAGGCAAGACGTAATTCTAAACCTACTCAGAACAATTTGAAAACTTTGTAATATTTCATTCTCTGAAGTTCGATGTAGCAGTTTTAGATTACCTCCTGTTCAGGTTACAACAGGGGGTAATCTGAAACTAATTTAAAGTTACACCCTTTCGTTTCAATTTTACCGGTTGACTTGCAATGATAACAATTATTATATTTTATGTTTTTATCACATGGCATTGGTTCATCATTTTTGAGCGAAGCGAGGCAAATTGGGGACCAGTAAATATTTATTTACAACATGTCCTTCGGACAATTATTTATTTAATGAAAATTCAGTTTCAGAATATTTTTTTCAAAAATATTGCAGTCCCTTCGAGATTGAATGTGGGTGTTTTAATAGCCTCGCGGCTAGCGTTGCGACGAAGTCGCTTTATGGAAGGGGGTCGGGGCTTGCCCCGAGGAAATTTTTAATGTATTGAGCGTCTCATAACGCTTTAAAATATATACTTTGGAAGAGTATTTCACAAAAATTAATGATCAAAAGAAGTACGCAAGTACGCTTAATTTTTGCATTTAATGATGCCACGAAGCGAGCAAAACAAATTGGGGGCCAGTAAATATTTCTTTACATAATGTCCTTCGGACAATTATTTTTTTCTTGAGAATTCAATTTCCAAATTATTTTTTCAAAAATGATCTAGTTCCCCCCCCTCCACCCCCTCCGAGATTGAATGGGGGTGGCGTTATAGCCTCGCGGCTAGCGTTGCGACAAAGTCGCTTTATGAAAGGGGGTCGGGGCTTGCCCCGAGGAAATTTTTAATGTATTGAGCGTCTCATAACGCTTTAAAATATATACTTTGGAAAAGTATTTCACAAAAATTAATGATCAAAAGAAGTACGCAAGTACGCTTAATTTGTGCATTTAATGATGCCACGAAGCGAGCAAAACAAATTGGGGGCCAGTAAATATTTCTTTACATAATGTCCTTCGGACAATTATTTTTTCTTGCCCCGAGGCAATTTTCAGGGTATTGAACGTCCCAGAACGCTTTAAAATATATTTTGGAATGGTAGGCCCTATTTCACAAAAAAATATGATTATTCAAAAAGACAGATCTGTTTAATGTGTGCTAAAATTATTTAATTTGTTTATCTAATACTGCAGTCCCTTTGAGATTGAATGGGGGTGATCTTACAGCCTCGCGGCCAGCGTTGCGACGAAGTCGCTTGATGGAAGGGGCTCGGGGCTTGCCCCGAGGAAATTTTCAAGGTATTGAACGTCTCAGAACGCTTTAAAATATATTTTGCTATAGTATTTCACAACAATTTATGATCATTGAAAATACGTGCCAATTCCGTTTAATTTTTGCATTTAATGATGCCAAGCGAATTAAGGGAAAAAATTGGGGGGGGGGGCAGTAAATATTTATTTACAACATGTCGTTCGGAAAATTATAAATATTTATTTCATAAGAATTAAATTTTTTTCATCATCATTGAAAAAACACAAATCAGTTTAATGTGTGCTAAAGTTACTTTTCGTTCATTAATTTATTTAATGATACTCGTCTTTTCATTTAAAATAACTTTTCGTAGTTTCGACATATAATAAACTGGATATATAAATAATAGGTACGAATGTAGGAAAATCGCTTGATGATCGGGGCTTGCTCCGGGAAAAGTAAAGAGGATGCTGTTGTTGGTGTTGTTGTTGTTGTTGTTATATCTCAATTTTTTTTTCATTTTAGCAGCTCTTTTCAAGCTCTGCGAGAGCTGTGGCACCAAGCACCACCAAAAGAAGACATGCTGCCCTTCTTGAGGGAAAAGAAAGTCATTAACGCCACGGCAGATTGGTGAAAATCAGCTGAAGAATGGGAACACACATCGTATTTTCAGCACGATAGATAGAGAGGTAAATTACTGCAAGAGATTGATACTAATGATAACGAAGACAATGATTATAATTTATTGCACTATTATTTCCAAAAAAAACTTCGTGTAACATTGACTGTTGGATCTCGGATACTCAAAAGGCCACCGGCGTTATTATTGCTGTGTAAAAGTGAGGGTGGGCTGAGGGGTTAACCTGCAGCACCGATGGTCTGCCTATCGCTAGGCCGGCAGCATCAACATGTGGCCCAATGCTGTGCTAGCATTCAACCATACTTTATGTGTACAAATAGTTTGTTTGGGTTTTCTCTGGATTCTTATAAATGCTGCTAAAAAATGTTTTTTGTAATCCTGATCTGCGGGAAACACTGCTTCTTACAAGACAAAATACCAAAATTTATGTCATCCCACAGAGCGCCTTTAACGTTTTTAGTTCATAAAAATAAATAGTTTTGGAGATCTATCTAAATATAAAATGTGTATTTGGTCTACATGTGAGTATGAATGGGATTAGTTTCTCAGATTATCAAGTCAATAATAGCTTTGTTAGAATCAGTAGCATTTTACCTATATTAAGCCATTTTAAGCTTGTTTTCAGCTACGTCGGTAACACTTTTTTAAACGAACAGGTCTAAACGTCGAGCTTATTACATCTACTATGTCACAAATTATACCCAAAAGTTGGGCTACACAAAGATCAGCGAAGGCTAAAAATATATCAAGTGCACTTATTGTGCTGTTCATCTACTTATTTTCTACTTTCTTCTTATGTTTTTTTAAGCAGATACTGGCGCTCCAAATACTGTTGTTGAAACACCAGGCGAAATATTTCACAGTATGACACAAAGTAATAAAGGTGATTATATGTTTTTTTTTTAAATAACCTAACATTTGTTTTTTGCTTACAAAACTGGTATTATTAATTTACGAAGGAAATATGATTAGTGCAAATAGTCTTTAAATTATGCCGTCAATGACATAATAAATTATAAACGTTTTTTTTTTAATAGAAGTGGATTCTGGAAATGACCATGAGCATGAGGAGGTCAATGCTTCGGAATTATTGGAAAACATTCAAACCAAATCTGAAGGTAATTAAGCTGAATACTTCATTATATTAGCAACACATATTAACATAATACCAAATTACATTACCGACACGCAACATTTTATTAGCGATCTTAATTACTACAGAATGAAACTTGAATAATTGTAGTAGCAATACTTTATTAGACACAATTCATTACAAAGAGCCCATGAAGCTACATTAAAATATAACGGAGGGTGGTATGTATTATGACTCTTTAATTGATTTAGTTTATTTACACATACTTCCATATTTTACTCCATGAAATATATTCTGTCTTTACCTTCTAAAAATATCGCGCGATAAAATATTTTATCGCATCCGGTGCAGTTATGATATAAATTATTATAGATCTTCTTTAATATGTCTGGGAATTTGATAATGGAAGACATCCAAAAGAATTAAAAAATCAACCACCAATCAACTTATAGTATGATTATGATGATATGTTTCAGGTGCCAATCCAATTACATCTGTTAAAGTTGAAAAAAGGAGAGCGAGGAGGAAAAAACGCGTTGTATTTGGTATGTGCCTGGTAATTCGGATTTATTAATGATTAAAGGAGAGGAAAGGTAAATTTTGTGACTATCCTAAATTTGACATCCATAATATTCTTAAACGACTTTCGCAATATGGATAGAGATAAATCAGCCGGCGCAAGCCTACTGTCCTCAAATCCTATTGAAAAAAAAAACAATTAAATAACATTAGTGATTTCGTGGATGAAAATTATACAGATTGAGCACATAAATTGTATTCATCATGTTTATCACTTCCCCACAACAACAAAATATATTCATTAAATTGAAAATAAAAATTCAATAATTTTTTGAAAATATAACCACTTAATAATATGTGTTCTCTTTTACATGTGCTTTATAATCCACGTTGTATAATGGGTGTAGGCCTTTGTTAATACTATTTGTTAAATCACTATCTAGATCATTATATCAACACTGACAGACAATGAGGTAACTGCTAGTTGTCGTATTTGTCAATTTCATTAATATTTGAGCAAAGAGGCGTTGCCGCTGTCCATCGTCCGTTCTGTTCATTCACACGTCCATGGACTGCGGGACTTCACTACTGTCCGTTGTCCGTCAAAATCGGTCCTGAATCGAATTGTAACAAGGACACACAATCAATTTTTAAGGGATAAAACATGTACAAATACAGTACCTTCATTCAGTCAAGTGAAAGTGCAAAAAATAATACACAAAGTAGTTTGTATGCAAATTGTTTGGTATATTCCTTGGCGAAACCCTTTATTTTACATAGTTTCACACACAAAAAACATGAAATTTATTGTAGGTGTCAGGATATCACTGGTCATTTTAATTTGTTCAATTTCTTGTATAAAGGGTGGACAACTATGGAATTTTTCTGTTATTTATTCATTTATTCTGCTATTACAGGGAAAAAACAGGGCACGAAGAAAGAGGGCAAAGAGAAAAACAAAGGTATTTTATAAGGGTCGTTGTTATACGCTGTGACCAAACATGTGATCAATTACATGCAATCCATCACCATGCCTAATATTACTTATAAATCAGCATATGATACGCAGGGAGAGCGGTGAGTGGCAAACTCGCGGGGAATCACGATATTTTTTGTCTAAAACTTTTATAGCATACGAAATTATAATTCATGACAGCAATGAATCGCTTACTTGAAAAAAAATGATCTGAAAAATAAATACAATAATATTCAATATTAAATGGGCCAGTTCACTAAGGGGAGCACCTATGACATAATACCTGATAACGGCTTGTTCCTCGTGGTCATCAACTTAATCAATGGTGATGTTTACATTATTAATTGATTGTGGCTGTAAATTTTTATTGGGAGAGGGCGGGGTGTTGCAAAATTGTGATCAGGTATGTTGATCAGGTGTCCCATAACCCCCGCGGCATGAGGCGTGATATTAGGAGTTTACAGTACAATACGCATTGGTCCGTAGAATGGGCGATACTGTGAAGTTGTTCTTTGTCATTTGTTCCTATAAATAACGGCAATATTGTAAATACAAAGAACAGCGACTTTGGGGTGGGTGGGGGTAATTTATAATACGATTATAAACTAATATGCTTATCATCATGAATTGATGGTAATTGTGCTACTCTGATGCTAATTATATAAGCAATGCTTTTAAAATTTCTTATTTTAAGTAGATTTCAAAACAAACTTTTTCGTAAATTTGCATAGGATGTTTATACAAAATGAATTACAAAAAAACTTCTAATTGTTTCAGGCAACTACTTTGAGGTTGAGGAGGTGCTTGGAAAAAAGATGGTGGGAGATAATATGCATTACCTTATCAAATGGAAGGGGTTCAGCATAACAACTTTGGAACCAGTACCCCACTTAGGTTTCCAGCCCGAAGAAAGTGTGAAGTGGTTGTAAATTGTGTGTTTCGAATAAAACAAAATGAAATAAGTTGAGCTGGTTATCGTGCTTTATAATACGACATTTGGATATATAAAAACGTATTAACAAGATTATGTCGATGAACGATTTGGTTTATTTTATAAGCACGTGCAGCTATATCTGACATTGCTGCCACTGGTATTTTTCTACCCATAAGTTTGTGTTGTCTATTGTAATGAATTATTACAGTAGGCATATGACACTTTAAGCATTTGTTTCAAAATTTGTGATAGTTGTTGACATGGTTGATTTGTTACCATTTTATCTCAACCTTGATCATTGGATGTGTTGGCATTTGATCGTACTTCGCATGCAGCTAGAAATTACCGCTATAGTCAAACATCATGGGTATTTACGGAAGCGTTGAAACGACATGCAATTTTTTTTAAACTCTTTATAGCGAATTATAAGTCGTCAAATTATTCTAGTACTACGTTAAATCAACTCCGTATAAGTCGTTATAAAGACTTCAATCGACTTAGTAAGTCGGTATATCAACTTATGCTAAGTCGTTATAGTGACCTCTAAGTCGACTTATAGTAAGTTGATTTAACGACTTATACGTCGCTATAACGACTTATATCTTACTATAGTCTATGACACAATTATCTGTTGATCTGTAGCGGCCATTTTGAAATTCACTATTTGTATAAGTCGTTATAACGACTTTAACTCGTTAAATCTACTTATGCTAAAGGGTTTTGTTAAGTTAAAAAAATCCAAAAATCCGAGAAAAACTCGGAAGTGGGTGGGTGGGTCAAGCCTCAAATAGGATTTTTATTTTTGAAATATTGTGTGTTTTTGTGTTGTTTGTGTTGTTTTCATGTTTCCAATGTGTAAAAAAAAATAAAAAATTGGATAGGCTGGTGGGTGGGTGGCGTCTGACCAATCTGAGTTTTTCTCGGATTTTTGGAATATTTTTAACTTGACAAAACCTCTAAGTCTGTATGACGACTTATACGACGTTAAATCCACTTAGACTGTAGGATAGAATTATCTGGAGCGCATGCTTTTCGTCGATTTCTCCGTCAATTCTGAACAGGACATTTCCGAGTCATGTTCTAACATCAGTAAAAATGTCGTAAAGTTTAAAGCAGAATTGCAAAAGTTAGACCATTTGACATGTAGTAAATTGAAAATATGACGTCCCTCTATAAACCCATTAGACTTATTCTGGGATTTTATTACATGTCGAATGGTCTAACGTTTAGATGTAATGACTCTGTGGTCTCATAAATCATCTAACCACACATCATGTATAAGTATTGGACTTATATTTTGGACGTAGGTTTCATACACCATCTAACCACGGATCATGTCCTAGGTATATAATTGTACTTATATTTTTTACTTAATGACTCTGTGGTTTTATATACCATCTAACCACGCATTATGGATAATAAAGTATTGGACTTATATTTTAGATGTAATGACTCTGTGGTTTTTATACATCATCTAACCACACATAATGTAACTTAATCTCTTAAAGTCACAAAGAGATGAGACCTCAAACCGTTTTTATACCCCGCCCGTAGGGGAAGGGGGATTTTAGTCGCGCCAGGCTTCTGTCCGGCGGCTGGCGTACAGCATCACATTTTCTTGTGGGTGCAGAAAGTCAAAAACTACTGGTTAATTTTTTTACATTTTAACATGACATTCTTAGCAACATGGGGATGTGCAAGTAATTTTTTAAAGATCCTACCAAAATTCGAAATGGCCACCAGAGGTCAACCTCAAAAAAATTTGTGGACACAAAAACTCAAGTCAGAAATTATACAAATTTCACTCCCATCATATCATATTCCCCACTATATGGAGATGTGCAGGTGACATTTTCGAAATTTTACTGAAATTCAAAATGGCCGCCACGAAACAACTTCAATTTTTCGGCGGGCTCAAAAACTCAACAAATTAGCTCGGTCATTTTTTTTTAATTTCAACATCACATTCCTAGCAACATCTGGATGTGCAACTTAATTTTAAAAGATTCTAGCAAAATTCAAAATGGCCGCCAGAAGTCGACTCTAATTTTTTTGTGGGTGCAAAAACTTTAAAACTTAAAGTTCGAAGTTATTCAATTTTTACTGTCACATTCCCCATCATATGGAGATTTGCAGGTGACTTTTTCAAGGTTTTACTAAAATTCAAAAAGGCCGCCAAGGCCGCCACAATTTTTTTTTAATTTTAACAACACATTCTCAGCAACATGTGGATGTGCAAGTGATTTCTTAAAGATACTACCAAAATTCAAAAAGGCCGCCAGAAGTCAACCCCAAATTTGTTTGTGGGCGCAAAAACTGTGTGCATGTGTATTTTTCAAGGTTTTACGGAAATTCAAAATGTTCACCATGCATGAACTTCATAATTTTTTGTGGGCGCAAAAACTCAAACAATGCAGTCAGAAATAATGTGCAGGTGATTTTACTGAAATTTAAAATGGCCACCACAAGTCGACTTATTAAATATTTGTCACCGCAAAAACCTCCAATTATATTTATGACGGGGGATGATATAGGACTTCAGTCGTCTTGTTCTACTGAAGGTTTCAATGAAAAGATGAAACCTCGACTATGTTGATAGCAAAATCTCTCAAGCCGTTTTTCTACTGAATGTTTCAACGAAGAGATGACTATAATAGCAGCGGGCTACGAATAAAATCATTTTTTTTAAATCGTCATGTGTGTGTCATAATCTATCTTTTACATTTGTTTACAATAGTGGATACATAGGGGGATAATTTGGCGTGAGGCATATGACAATACCCGTTCGGGAATTCTGTAAATTAAATTTTAAAGATTCTATCACAATTCAAAATGGCCGCCAGAAGTCGACTCCAAATTTTTTTGTGGGTGCAAATACTATAAAACTTAAAGTTAGAAGTTATTCAATTTTTAGTGTCACATTCCTCATCATATGGAGATCAGCAGGTGACTTTTTCAAGGTTTTAATAAAATTTAAAAGGGCCGCCACGGATCAACTTCAAATTGTTGGTGGGCGCTAAAACTCTAAAAAATATTTTGGTCATTGTTTTTAAATTTTAACAACACATTCCTAGCAACATGTGGGTGTGCAAGTGATTTCTCAACGATAATACCAAAATTCAAAATGGCCGCCAGAAATCAACCCCAAATTTTTTTGTGGGCGCAAAAATTTACCTCACGTCAGAAATTATTCAAATTTTACAATCAAATTCTCCACGATATGGAGATGTGCATGTGAATTTTTCAAGGTTTTACGGAAATTCAAAATGGTCACCATGCATGAACTTCATAATTTTTTGTGGGCGCAAAATCTCAAACTAGAGCCTGACGGCACTGAAGTAGAGCTTGCGTCGACCTTCAGGGTTATTGTTCTACGGAAGGCTAAAATGGAGCTGTCTTACAAGAACAAGTCATAGAAAATGTCCGAAGTTTGAAGTCCAAAGTCTGAACTCCAAAGAAACCTGAAGTAGCCTATATTGTCCAAAGTCTGAAATTCAAAGACCGAAGTTCAAAATCCGAAGGACGAGGTCTGTCCGAACTAGGCCCTATAACAAAAGTGTAAAATCCGAACTCTAAGTCTAAAGTTCAAAGTTTGAAGTTCGCATCGAATTCTGATGTCTGAAGTTCGAAGTCTGTCCTAAGTCTTAAATCTGAAGTGTGAAATTTAAAGTCAGAAGTCTAAAATCGGAAGTCTGATGTTCGAAGTCTGGCCGAAGTCGAAAGTCTGAAATAGGAGTTTGACGTCTGTCCGAAGTTTTTCTGAAGTCTGTCATAAGTCTGAGAACTGTCAAACCTTTAAAGTGTGATCACTCAAGATGAGATCAAAAGTAAATATGCCATTGTATGTCCATAGTGGGTTTTCCTATAGGTGACTAATATAAACTTTAGCCCTATCTTACTTACTTTTGATGATATGACACAAACTGAAGCGACTGCCTGGGTACATATAAAGAGCCTACCAAATACCGGGTTGATTAAAGTAAAGTTTTTCAAGATAACACGTCCACAAGATATTTGGTGGCCATCTTCGACAATGTCTGACTAATGGCCACAGAATATCAAAAAGGGTATATACTACATAGCAACACATGTAAATATGAAGAAAATTGTGCCTATAAATGGGTGCCTGTGGCAGCACGGGGGATACCTAACCAGGGAATGCCAACAAGGGGGGGGGGAGACTTCCCCATGTGGTGCTGAGTGTGGTGGGGGGGGGGGGGGGGGGCTGAGGGTTCCGGACCCTCAAAGTGCTGATATTTTTATGTTAACCATGGAGAGCAAAAAGGTTTTTATCCATTTGAAAGCATCATGAATGTCTTGACTTGGAGCTTTATGCTTCATTTGAATACCTATGTTATGGGTCTATGGTATAGCCAATATAATTTTGTTAATACTTTCAGTGCGGGGATCGAATTTAGACGCTGTAAGGGTTAACCCTTCAGCGCTGGGACTGTCTTTATACGTCAAAATCGTAAAACAAACGATCCCGCACTGAAATAATTAAAATATTTATAATGGCCGTAGACCCATCATAGGTATTCAAATGAATCAGAAAGAGCTACCTAAGACATTTATGATGATTTAAAAAACTTTGATCAGAATGGTTTATACAAAAATAATTTAGCGCTGTAGGGGTTAATAAAACATAGTTGGAGCTATGTTTTTATCATCTTCAAATTAACTGCTTTTGTTCATAAATTGGTATGTTTCTAATGTGCCATCTTTCAACCGCCGAGACCGGGAACCGAACCCCGAACTCTGGCATAAAAGGCAGCGGTGCTAACCACTACCCTAGGGCCCCGCCCCCCTCTGTCACAAACAAGTCAAACCTTCACTATAACTGATTCCCCTGGTTCACTACAATGTGACGTTGTGTTGATATTTTTTTTTTAATTAAAAAGTTCAATTCCTTTTTTAATTCCACCTACTTGTTAATAATTCCAATTCAATTCCAATTCTTCAAAAGTTAATTCCCATTCCCATGCCAATTCCTGGAATTAGAATTGGGTCTAATTCCAGATCAATTCCGGAATTGAACCCAGGTCTGATCGTGGCACAATGCTGGATCGGGGTTGTACCCATGTTACGGACGGTAGGCCAGCATTAACCCAGCATTTGTTGAAGAGTTCCATTACGAGAACGACATTGGGACGGCATACGGTCAGTGTATGAGTATCCTCGTGCATTGTAGTCACGCGGCACAGAGCAAAGCACGATGCACTAACCAATGTTGAATGAATGCTGGCCAGCGCCGGCGACGGTAGACCAGCATTGAAACGACGTTGGGTAGTGTCGTGCTGACTTTTAGTGGACATAGACATCAGCTAGAAATTGTGATAAACATCCGATAAAAGACAAATTAGGAGTAAAAAAATCCGATTTTTTAATTATCATTACAGCCATTCCTGAATGTCAAAGCTTTGCGTGAGGTATATAGTGGGTGTATTATGTTATGTTATGTTATGTTATGTTATGTTATGTTATGTTATGTTATGTTATGTTATGTTATGTTATGTTATGTTATGTTATGTTATGTTATGTTATGTTATGTTATGTTATGTTATGTTATGTTATGTTATGTTATGTTATGTTATGTTATGTTATGTTATGTTATGTTATGTTATGTTATGTTGTGTTGTTTGTGTTGTGTTGTGTTGTGTCGTGTCGTGTCGTGTCGTGTCGTGTCGTGTCGTGTCGTGTCGTGTCATGTCATGTCATGTCATGTCATGTCATGTCATGTCATGCCATGCCATGTTATGTTATGTTATGTTATGTTATGTTATGTTATGTTATGTTATGTTATGTTATGTTATGTTATGTTATGTTATGTTATGTTATGTTATGTTATATT
>CAXHKU010000410.1:0-16939 GCA_964017125.1 Flabesymbios commensalis
GAAGCTTTATCCCATGAAATACAAGGTTTATATATGTGTATTTTTACATGTGTATAATCAAATGGAATATCGACAGACAATGCTATAAGAGAATGATCTGAAAAATTATCTACATCATGTAAAACAGAATGCTTAGTGATTAAAAGAAAAACAGTTTCAGGCACAATAAAATGATCGCTCACCATTAATTTTACATTCATGAGTAAAGTAAATGTCGGACAAAAGATGATTCATACAATTGACTAAGTTTTCTTTTTCTAGAAATTCCTTAAATTGTTAGTGTTAAATGATCGAGCAATATCGGTATTGAAGTCTCCCCCTAATAATATTATAGAGGATTTAAATTGTTCACATATCCTACTTATTTCACACAAAACATCTTGATATTCTAAATTGTAATAGTGCTGTCGCATGGCATGTATACATTGATGAGTAGAATATTTACATTATTAAAACAATACGTTATACAACATATTTGCTTTGAAAAAGATTCAATGGGATAAAATAGATTCAATGGGAGTAATAGTTCATGCAATATATTTTTTCCAGATTATAGAACAGCCACCATATGGACTACCTAATAAAGGTTTTAGAGTCCATTCCAGACACTCCATGACTTAGAACATTGTTTATGTTATTGCTGAAAATATCTAGACGATCCTCACACAACCAAGTCTCTTGTATAAATACAAAGTCGTGAACTGAAATTAGACTATCAATATTCAATTCAATTCAATTCGGTAACTTCTATAGCGCATAAATCCTCGGAGATGCGAGCTCAGAGGCGCCGAATCCAAATCGAAACCAGCTCAATGTCGAGAGTCAAAGCGTAAGTCGTCAACTGGGCGCCGAATTTCCGAGGAATTAGGGGGGGGGGGAAGCCGGATCGAAAGTCTTCAGCATTTTTTTAAATGAGGTGACTGCACTCGCAGTTCTCAAATTAACCGGCAGTGAATTCCAGGTGGAGGGAGCTGCAACTGCAAAAGCCCTTGAGTCCCATTTTGTTCGAAAACGTGGAACAGTTAACATATTTATGTTGGATGATCTAAGCAGTCTTGAATTTTGAAGTGGTACTAAATAATTAAAGAGATATGTAGGTTGGTGAAAAAGAAAGGCTTTAAAAGTGATGGTACAGAGTTTAAAGTGTATGCGGTATTTTACTGGTAGCCAATGAAGAAAATTTAAGAGAGGCTTAGATCTGCTAAAACGAGAAGCTTTACAGACTGCACGTGCCAGACAATTTTGTACCCTCTGCAATCTTTCAATGTCCCGGTCAGGAAGATTGTACAAAAGGGAATTGCAATAGTCAAGATGACTAGTGACTAGAGCACATGCAACAGATTTTGCAGCTTCAGGGCTAAGGTACTTCCTAATACGCCGAAAGTCACGGATGTGATAGAAGCATATTTTGCAAGTCTGAGAGATTTGTCGTTTGAAGTTAAAATCACAATCAAAAATGAATCCCAAATTTCTAACGAATGCTTTAGAAAGTGTGTCATGGTCAAGTAATAATATAGGGAATAGATCTTCGAACTTTTCTCTTTGTTTTTTAGAACCGATGATGATAAACTCGTTTTTACTTGGATTTAGCTTTAGCTTCGAATTTGTCATCCAAGTGAAAACATCAGTAACACAGGATTTCAAATCAGTTAGGGATTCTGAAGCTTGAGAACCGGATACAGATAAATAAATTTGTGTGTCATCGGCATAGAGATGGTGTTCTACATCATGCTCAGCGATGACGTGACTGAGGGGAGCAGTATATAGGGTAAAAAGTATAGGTCCAAGGACAGAGCCTTGGGGTACACCGAAAGATATATAATATAGGCCAATCTGCCTGTTCCGCGTCCGTTTGAATTATATGAACATACACTGAGAGTGGTCATGCTGAACAATAGGTAAAAATATAAATAAAAGTTTGATTTAATGAACTTAAATCGATTGGTCATTGGATCCGCTCCTCGACTGGATACATTTTCTAACTTCAATTCCCTGTGGCCATATATTGCCATCAAATAGATCGTCAAATTCCGATTTAGGTACAGTTAATGTGAATGATTTAAACATGGCATTATCATGTGACAAACATTGCAAGTCATGTTCGGTAAACCCATTTCGGAAACTATGACTAAGGTCATTAGTAAGAGTATGCAGATAGTAGAGTATCTCCATGGTAAGAGTGGTTGTACTTACTCGATATATAAACAGGTGTCTGCTTGGTTCAGGCGCACCCTGAGCTCGACGCTCCTCACCTCTAGCTGTCTCTGTAATAACTCGACGCCTTTTGTTCTCTTTCTGCCGTAAATTTTGAATCGTCTGTCTTTGGTAGGGGCCTATAGTCTGGTGCGGTATGTCATTTTAGCCATTTCTGTTGCCAAAATTGATTTTATTGTTTTTATGGCTTCATTATGGGTCAAATGAGCCAAAAATATTGGGGTTCAATTTTTCCCACCCCTCAACCTCGTTTTATGGCAAATTCAAAATGGCCGCCATCGAAATCACATATTTGGCCATAACTTGGCCTCTAGCAAAGCTAGAGTCACGATTTTGATGGCTATACCCATGCTTTTGGGTATGAGTAATCTAATAGTGCCCATACAAAGTGTGTATGTCTTGTAGATATTTCGATATTAAATATAAAACACATTTTTCATGCGTTCTCGTCATTTTTTGTCGCCAATATGAAAAAAACTTTCAAATAATTATTTTGGAAGCGTTATTTAGTATGTATTATAATATAAACAGCACATTGCTGATAGTTTCTGAATGGTAGATGTTTCGTTGATGGACCCTAAATATTCCACCAAGAAGGCGTACAAGTGATAGCGTAGAAACCGAGCAACTTCAATAACGATGTTTGGTACATTTCCTTAATTTGCAAATGAACATTTTGCAACAGTCACAGAGGAAAATTGATAAAACTAGTGTGTCTTTTGCAAAAAAGTACACACTTTTTTAGGAAGTAGATAGGAGGGATGAAGGTTCGATCGAAATTTAAAAAATAATACAAAATGAATACAAAATTGTGAGCAAATTGTGCGTTTGAGCAATGTTTCATGTGCTGTCAAACAAATGATCAGAATCAATCATCATGATCATTGCGATTGTGATCCATCCCATCAGCAAATTTTTTGGATTTTCAGATTTGTTTCTTTAAAATTCTTAAACGATGCAGAAGAAAAAATAAAATAGGGGATTTTATTTCATCACAGCCCATGAGAGATATCCCCGTTTAAATTTCAGTCATAATTTGACATATTCTTCCAGATGCAGGGGCTAATCTGAGATCAACAATTTCTTGAAACAATTAATTTAAATACTGACAGTTAAATCTCCGCGTCAAGGCAATATTCTAATGAGATGCAAAGTGAGTATTACAAATTAATATATAAATCTGTAACCTAACAAGGACGCCCGGCCGCGCAATGATTACAGTCTCTGTATCGCGTATACCTACAAACTCTGTTATTGCGGAATAGATTGGAGGAGGACGGGGTCATTACCACAGATGACATTTAAGCAGATTACAGCAAGTATTCAATGGCTTGGTTCATCGAAAAGACGATGAGGTTTAGGTTCAAATTTAGTGATTTTGATTTATATATTAACATATTGACAATTTTTAAATTTTGAAATGGCCGACTGTCGTTCACAATGACACAAGCCACACTACCTGGTTTGATCGTTATATAACCCACTGTTGCATTTGTACAGGAGTCGTCTGCAACGCTGAGCATTTTAACTATATCTGGTACTACGGTCTTATTTGCATCAATATTTGTTGAGCTCAATAACAACACTTGGTGCAGGTGAACTAAGACATCTGACAGGAATGAGCATGCTATATTTCACTTCCCACAGATTTTGTTATAATGGTGGGAGGTTTGGCCATCTGATAAAGCAGGTCTTGTCTCCCATTGACATGTGGTTGGCTCTCATAAGGTGTAGCTCATGTAGGTGAACATTTCCCATGCCAGATTTTTAGACAAGAATAGTTGCCACCGTGAAGCTGGAATTATCATTAGCTGATTAGGCCAGAGGATTAGTACACTTGACACACAAAATTCGTCCATGCTTCCAAGGCTTTCGATGTACAAATTTAGAGAGGGAGAGGCAGCGCATCGATAGAATATCGGACTGCCACGTCATTCATGCACGCATCCCGGGTTTGAACCGTGCTGATCTCGCAGGGGTCTTTCAGAGAAAATCCTTGTCTATTTCATCTCAATGTGACTAGGTGATCACAGATGCGGCCTCGTCGAGTTCAAGTTGAAACTAGTGTGTTGACGTTAATTTACAAGCTATTTAAAATAACAATATATGTGGATATAATCTGTTTACGTGTGAAGCTGATGTTACTTTCACAGACCAGTTAAGAGATATTACACAAGATGCTTCATCATCACGGAAACCAACCAACTTTTAAGAGGTACACTTGAATGCATTTTCATATGTGTGCTCAATAGATAGATATGTTATCTAGCAAAAAGTGGTAAAGATATTTGATCATCTGCGATAAGCCCATGTACAAAGCTTTCAAAAAACATATTTCAAGAAGAAATATGCCACAATTTTCGACAAAGTTACTGAACAATATTAAAACTGATTTGCAACAAAGTAAAAGATTCCACCGACGGTGAATGCACATACCCAAGCATGTTCTGTTGTGTATAGCATTGTGGCATCACAAACAAGTATTACTTTTTGACTACTCTGTTGCAGTACATATGTGATCTAATTATGCCTCAAATCACCAATTACTCAGTTATTGCATCAGTATTAGATTCAGAATTTGTCATTATTTGACCAGAATATATTATTTGGTTCAAATCACACCTGTTGAGGAATGACGCTCCTGTAAATGTATCCTGTGCAGAAAGAAAGTGAACTCACCTGTCCTGGAGAAATTAGTACAAGCTCAACTTATTACAGTTTTAGACACACGACCTCTGGTCACGATAAGGCGTTTTAGAGTATGCTCTTAAGATTAGAAGTAACCCAGAGAGAGACATCATTAACCATATTACCCAGTGCCGACTCCCCCAAATGATAGGCCCGAGGTGGTTTCTGTATTACTCTTTTGTCATGAAGCATCCCTTGTGTAATCACTCACACGTGATCCGTGGACTGCCAATAAAGCGCTCCTAGATCTAGGCCTATTATTGGGATATCTTACAAACTTCTGACTTCATGAGCTACTCTCATGGTTTGATAATTGTGTCACTTGCATCAATCTGCAGAAAACTCAACTCAGCGGGAACCAGTTCTAAACAACTTGGTTTGGATGACAATGTACATACATAGTACTTTGTAAAAGTGTTCATCAGTTTTTTCAGCAATCTTCACTTCTGCCTTTCTAGAATGACTTCTCGCAGGTTATCTAAATTTTCACCCACTTGATGTTGTGTCTCGCGGGCATTATCACTTTTTTACCGGATAACATATTTATCCACTACTGAGCATACAATATGCAAACACAGTCAAGTGTATCTGTTACCATGACTGGGTTGGTTCAAAATGTATTATGTTTTCTGTTCTCTTATTATGAAACATCATTTGTAATATTTCCTAATTTAATGATCTGTGGTACAAGGCGTCTCATGTAAACAGACTATCCTTGATTATGTTGTTGTCTAGTTGAAAAAAATATCACGCTACCCTTTCCCTGTATTTAGATTGGAACTGATTTACTGATACCTAGCGAAACATCTTTGTGATTGTGAGTTGCTTGTTTCTTTCGCATAAGAAAATAAACCAAGCCATTGAATGTTTGCTGTAATCCTCTAAGGTAATGGTCCTGCCCGTCCAATTATGGCTGGAATCTATACTCTGATATCTCTCATAGGATGTGATGAATTAAAAGTTCCCCTTTTATTTGTTATTGTGCATCATTTATGGATTTAAGAAAAACAAAATTTAAAAATCCAATAATTTGATAGATGGGATGCTCCATAATTACCCACCAAGATTAATTCTGGTCATTTGTTTAGAAAATATGAAACATTACTGAAACGCACAATTTGCGCACAATGTGTGCTAATTTTATTTTATTTCAAATAACATTGACCCATCCCACCCACTTCTCAAAGTTATCAAATGTGTTTTGTAAAAGACACATTACCGTCAATATCAATTATCCTCTGTGACTGTTGTAAAATGTTTAAATGAAATAAATGCATCAAGCATCGTAATTGAAATTGTTCAGTTTTTACAATCGCTTTACGTCACTTTGGTCAACTATTTTGGGTCCATTAACGGGACACCCATCATTCAGAAACCATCAACAATGTACTGTTTATCATAATACGCACTAAACAACGCTCAATGTTTGAATTTTAGTTTTATTCGAATTCGCGAAAAAAAAGACCGTAAACGTATCAAAAATGTGTTTTATTGTTAATTTCAAAATATCTAAGAGACATCCACATTTTTTATGGGCACTATTGGATTCCTCATACCCAAAAACATGGGTATAGACATCAAAATCGTGACTCTAGCTATGCTAAGGCCCAAGTTATCGCCAAATATGTGATTTCGATGGCGGCCATTTTGAATGTGTCATAAAACGAGGTTGAGGGGCGGGAAAAATTGAACCCCAATATTACTGGCTTATTTGACCCCTAATAAAGTCGAAAAAAACAATAAAATCAATTTTGGCAAGAACTTTTAATTTTAGGCATATTTCTGACATACCGCACCAGACTACTACTGGAAACCATCGCTGTCATCGTACCGAGGCAATGCCTGTGTCGATACACGCGAACTGTCTCTACCCAGAGACATAGTAGAGTTGTATCTGTCATCAACTGGACCTCACTGAGGATAATTAAGACGTCCAAGTCCTCTTAGATTTGTAGAACCATGACCACGTCCTCGGCCTCGCAGTGGTTGTCTTTGTGGATGACGGTTAAGACGTTTCGCAGGTTCAGAACGAAAATGTATCGTGTTGATATGTTGTTGCTGCTGTTGGCACTGCTGCTGTGATGCGTTCTCCTCTTGTTGTGATATCTGTGGTATTGGTTGTTGACCTTGATGTGGCTGTGATGACTGCTGCTGTACTTGCTGCGTTTTCTGGTGAGTTTGCTGTGGTACCCCATTGTCTTTGATGGTTATATTATTGGTAATACAGCTATCATTCACCTTAACAGGTGGCTGCTTGCTTACAGCGGGGGCGGGGGCCCTAGGGTAGTGGTTAACATTGCTGCCTTTCCCGCTAGAGTTCAGGGTTCGTTTCCCGGTCTCAGCGGTTTGAAAGAAACAAAAAGTTTCTTCCCCATCCACTCCTAAAACTCAGTATTGTGGGGAGCCTCTGTGACCGAGAGGTAGCGTACTCTGCCTCAGACCCCCAGGTTTCGAATTTCGAATCCTGTGCCTGGAGGGCAGTGTCATCTCACTCATCTCACCATCCTCGGGAGGTTCTCCTGGCTCAATTCAGCCTGTAGGTTCACAAAAGTGGCCTAAAGCCCGTTTCATTTCATTTTTTTGCTTACAGCGGCTGCAGTGACCTTAGAGTATAACTTGGTTGCTCATTTAAGCCTCTCCACGTCATCTGCATGTAGGCGCAGGGATGTATCAACACCCTGCTGGAGACTGGCCACTCTGGCTTCTAATCTATTCAACCTGTCCAGAAGCGATAAATTATTACTTCTGGGTGAGATCTGGGAATGATCCCCAGACTACCTGCGTCAATTACTACGCATGGTAGCTTATCAACTTTATCCAGCTTCATTAAGGCTGCGATGATATCCTGTAAATTAGCATCTTGTTCAGATCTGACATTAGATCCTCGTCTTCTTACCTTCTGTACAATTACTTTGACATCACATTTCCCCATAATACTTATTTTGTGTTAAAAATCTGCTCCGCAGTAAAGTGACCCAACTCTGCCTTGCTAATATTTTCCGAAGTTGAGCTTTGCATGGAAAATAGTAATGGTTCTAATATTAATTCCCTATTATTATTGTGATCTCTTATATTCACATCTTCACGTTCAAAACTTTCATCTGTGGACGGTGACATGGGAGGGGCACTTGGTATGGCTCTGTGAGTGTCATTCGGTAAACTTAGGTCTTCCGTAGACTCACGAGTTGCAGATGAGGGCATTGCCATCTTTGTTTCAGTGAATGTTCAATATACCTATTATATACCAGTAATCCATTTGAATGTTGACCAACGTAGGAAATCAAAATTCAGTTTTTTCGCTCAGAATAAAACTATATTCTACAATAATGATATTAAATATTGAAAACCGTGCTCATATACATAGTGTATCCACAATCTTGGAATAATCTTGTAAAAAAACTCACTATAAATCACACTTTATCTTAGCTTGTCAGAAACACGTCCGCACACAGCGGAGACACACAAAGTATTATATGGTCTTAACAGGAAACCAGTTTACCGTTCTAAACTCTAATAAACCCAGAAGTGTTCTTGGGGAGGGGGGGGGGGGGGGGCGATGTGACATGGAAAGAAACAATAGACTGACAGTGCCTAATCTAGGATCAGCACAAAGTTACCGCTGGGGTTTGAAGGCATGTACCCTGCATTGTTTGGTATATTTAACGCCAATTTAGGTGAACCATTCACTGATTCAAATGGAAAGTTATGTTGAGCAGTTAAATACATTCACTATCAATAGAATAACATAGAAATAGTTTACAGGATTAACCTCTAGTGGAAGTACTTATTATGACCACGGTAACGAATGTTGTACTGCACTTGAAAAAGATGGGGTGTATTTTCTTCCAGTTGAAGAAATATATTACCTTGTTTCAGTTAATTTCCGACTTAGATATAACACGTATGTGTTGTTCTACTCAACTATCATTTTTCTATGAGTTGTACAGTCATGACAAATTAGGACTCTATAAAAATCCGCTATTAATACGGTGAATAATTTAAATCTGGATGCATTCGAAACATTTGATGCGTAGCCAGAACAAGGATGTAGGCCTACTAGTTTGGTATTGGATGCCAAGTGGCTGCCATATGATCATGTTCTGTATAATCTGCACCACACAGCTATTTTGGATGTCACTAGCTAATTAACATTGCATAACATTCTAATAAATGTTTCCACAATGTATTTTAATATTTGCTGTGTTTTAATTATCATACCGATTTTGTAGAACTCCATATATAATTATTATTATTAAATATATAACGTTATTTAATTAAGCTAATGATATTTTTATGTTTCTAAAGTACATTATATAATGTAAAATGTTACATATTCTTTTCTTTTTAAGTTTTATGACATCAAATTAAAATGCTATCACATACAATACAATCTACCGTAGGATTACCTGAAAACATACATGATCAAGTACATTCATTTGTAAATGTAGACACCGCATTTAGTTTACTTGGTTAGTGAATATGTCATAACATTTCTGTTTCGCAACATAATATCTTTTAATGATATACATATAACTATGTTTATATTGTACTTGAAGTAGTTAAAGAACCAATAAAATCAGCGAGTCATGTAATACACCCTCACATAGAACCCGTCATCTATGAAATCATCAAGTCATATAATAATGCCTGACATTAGTTCACCATGTAGCCTACAGTTAATCTGTATAATGTAATAAATACAGCGACAGTGAGATTTTTTTCTTGTTCTATTTTGATTCAAAGCTGTTGTTAATGTATAGATCCCGTATTTTCTAATATGCGTGGGCGACATCATCATGGTGGTATGCAATAAATATTGTGTTTAACCAGTCAGAATGGAAGCTAAGACAAATAGTTTATGTTGTAGGCTAAACGTCAATAAAAGGTAATAAACATCATCAATATATATACGTGTGCGAAAACGACTGGTAAAACATAGGGGAAGTCATTTGAACATCAGTGCATTATTACACAGGGCAGTAAACAATAACAGCACCGTGTCAGCTTCATCTCAAGGTTTGTATTATATAACTGTTACACGTTTTTATTATTTTGTATTTTTTTAATTACTAACACTGCCGATAATCAAACACACACAAAAAAAAGTGAACCGATGATCCGCATTTAGGATGCATCATAATTAAAATTTAAGTGAAGTCTTTCAAATCCGCGGGTTTAAAATAATGTTATAGTTACATTTAAGTCCATAATTATGACTACATTAAATCGATTCAGTCGACTTAGAATCATTTATTTACGAGCTTTAATCGTAGAAGGTACACTTCTTGTCAATGCACACCAGACACTGCGTGTGGGCATATTGTACGCATAGTATTTTTTACCTACATAATTTTTTTTGCAAGAGGGACTCATTTAGACAGCAAATTAACCTAATGTTGTCTGCTTATCATATTTAATGAAGCAAGATCCAAATAGTTAATGATAAATTATTATGCCTTGATTTAGACGTAGCAGTTTACCCCGTAAAGTGCTGAATTAATTTGTCAGAAAAAAATTGCAACCAAAGGTTTTTTTCACCTTTAAATCATCATAAATATCTTAGTTAGCTCTTTCCGATTTATTTGAATACCTATGCTAGGGGTCTACGGCCATTAGAAATATTTATATTCTTAGAGTGCAGGGATCGACTTAAGTCATCATAATCTGACGTCTACAGAGTCAGATTCTGACGACTAAAGGCGATCCCCGCGCTGTAAAGGTTAATCAGCGACTGATGATGATTCGTATCGTAACGCTGATGATGAAAAATCAATCTGGCGACAACAATGGTTCATAGACGTGTTTTTCCGGACAGAGGAAGAGAATCATATCTCAGTGAGTGTGATTCACTCACCCCAGTGTGTGGGACTCAGTCGAGAGTACGTGGGTGAGAACCACGCATAGAGGTGGTCCTCTGTGTAAAATATTTAATTTTTGTAAAATATTTATTTCATGTTATAATAATATTAGTGAGCAGAAAAATAAAAGGCAATCCGGGATCCTGGAGACCGGCGAGAGACCAGAGACAGCGTGGAGACGGACCGCACACACACAACATCAGACCAGAGAGACCGTAGAGACGGACCGCACAAACATAACATCAGACCAGAGAGACCGTAGAGACGTGCAGCACAAACACAACATCAGACCAGAGAGACCGTAGAGACGTGCAGCACAAACACAACATCAGACCAGAGAGACCGCAGAGACGTACAGCACACACACAACATCAGACCAGAGAGACCGTAGAGACGGACCGCACACACACAACATTAGACCAGAGAGACTGTAGAGACGTACAGCACAAACACAACATCAGACCAAAGAGACCGTAGAGACGTACAGCACACACACAACATTAGACCAGAGAGACCGTAGAGACGTACAGCACACACACAATATTAGACCAGAGAGACCGTAGAGACGTACAGCACACACACAACATTAGACCAGAGAGACCGTAGAGACGTACAGCACACACACAATATTAGACCAGAGAGACCGTAGAGACGTACAGCACACACACAACATCAGACCAGAGAGACTGTAGAGACGTACAGCACAAACACAACATTAGACCAGAAAGACCGTAGAGACGTACAGCACACACACAACATTAGACCAGAGAGACTGTAGAGACGGACCGCACAAACACAACATCAGACCAGAGAGACCATAGAGACGTACAGCACACATACAACATTAGACCAGAAAGACTGTAGAGACGTACAGCACACACACAACATTAGACCAGAGAGACTGTAGAGACGTACAGCACACACACAACATCAGACCAGAGAGACCATAGAGACGTACAGCACACATACAACATTAGACCAGAGAGACTGTAGAGACGTACAGCACACACACAACATTAGACCAGAAAGACTGTAGAGACGTACAGCACACACACAACATTAGACCAGAGAGACTGTAGAGACGTACAGCACAAACACAACATTAGACCAGAGAGACTGTAGAGACGTACAGCACACACACAACATTAGACCAGAAAGACTGTAGAGACGTACAGCACACACACAACATTAGACCAGAGAGACCGTAGAGACGTACAGCACACACACAACATCAAACCAGAGAGACCGTAGAGACGTACAGCACACACACAAGATTAGACCAGAGAGACCGTAGAGACGTACAGCACACACACAACATCAAACCAGAGAGACCATAGAGACGTACAGCACACATACAACATTAGACCAGAAAGACTGTAGAGACGTACAGCACACACACAACATTAGACCAGAGAGACCGTAGAGACGTACAGCACACACACAACATCAAACCAGAGAGACCGTAGAGACGTACAGCACACACACAAGATTAGACCAGAGAGACCGTAGAGACGTACAGCACACACACAACATCAGACCAGAGAGACCGTAGAGACGTACAGCACACACACAACATTAGACCAGAGAGACTGTAGAGATGTACAGCACAAACACAACATCAGACCAGAGAGACCGTAGAGACGGACCGCACAAACACAACATTAGACCAGAGAGACCGTAGAGACGTACAGCACACACACAACATCAGACCAGAGATACCGTAGAGACGTACAGCACAAACACAACATTAGACCAGAAAGACCGTAGAGACGTACAGCACAAATACAACATCGGACCAGAGAGACCGTAGAGACGTACAGCACACACACAACATCAGACCAGAGAGACCGTAGAGACGGACCGCACACACACAACATCAGACCAGAGAGACTGTAGAGACGTACAGCACAAACACAACATCAGACCAGAGAGACCGCAGAGACGTACAGCACACACACAACATTAGACCAGAGAGACTGTAGAGACGTACAGCACAAACACAACATCAGACCAGAGAGACCGTAGAGACGTACAGCACACACACAACATCAGACCGGAGAGACCGTAGAGACGTACAGCACACACACAACATTAGACCAGAGAGACCGCAGAGACGGACCGCACACACACAACATCAGACCAGAGAGACTGTAGAGACGTACAGCACAAACACAACATTAGACCAGAGAGACCGTAGAGACGTGCAGCACAAACACAACATCAGACCAGAGAGACCGTAGAGACGGACCGCACACACACAACATTAGACCAGAGAGCCTGTAGAGACGTGCAGCACACACACAACATTTATTTAACATTTATCTATGTCCTATAATTAAATAATATTCACAGTGTCTGAAGTATAGAGAGAGACACTGGTAAAGTTGTTTCAGGGTTGTGACTGAGTACTCCCATCACATGAGCCAAGATACGCTCTATAAGGTTCATATCTGGACTACTTAGAAGCTGGTGAATAACCTGGATCTCCTGGTCTTTTTTGTCATAGCTGCTTCTCTGTGAGCAATTGTGACACGGGTTCCCCTCTACCAGGCTTATCTTTAAAATATCCCGTTTGTCTGTATAATTTTATACAGTTTTTTGTAGAGCATTCTTGCTACAGCCGAGGACTAGTCTGATATGTCCTTGACAGTAAATGGCAGTATCTAAGACTACAGCTTGTGCCATTTTGTCATTGGACAAGTTACGTCCAATCCAAATGGCATCTGACTTGTTTGTGATTAAGAATTTGTGGTGTTGTGTACAGATTACACATTGCGCAATGTAAAAAAACGGGATGAACACATGATACAATGTGCCCTGATTTATATTGTTTTTATTCGAGCAGCATTTATCATCGAGAAGATTCTCCCAACACATGTGTCTAATGACCTATTTTCACCGTGGGCTAAACATGTATGCATTCAAGTCCTGATAATTTTGCACAGAAGGTCAAAATATATACTTTCTGATAGTGTAATAGATCTACACTGTCTCACAAAATGTGCCTATGTCTGGCCATGTACATATGTATATTAGGTTGACAATGTATATTGAAACGAAGATATTTTAACTTGAATCTTCCGTGATAAATGGTCGATTTGATAATGATGCCCTACAGGGAAAAGCTACATGCGATAATGTAAGTGTAGTTGACTATGTGATTTGTTCTCCGTCTATATTTTCTTACATAGATAGTTTTATTGTACAATATTATGACCCAATGTTGTCTGATATACATTGTGCGGTCAATACAACTTTTAAATATAAAAAATCGATAGTCATTGTTCAAAACAACGACCATGTCACGCAGCCGTCCGATCGCGCTGCACGACTGCAACCTGTTAAACCTAAATGGAAGCACGAGTTTATTGATGAATTTAAGCAGTCGCTAGACGATATTGATATTTCTGACATACTGGTTGAACTTCATAATATAAGTAGGGACAATGAGGGTGGTATAGATCAAAACAGTATCAATAAGGTGGTTGACGAGATCATCTCTGTGTTCCACACAACTGCACGTGGGCTTAATATGTTATCGTCCACTTCTGAACATTCTGGTCTCAAGAAGCCCCGTGCCCGTAAACACGCACATCAAATGTGGTATAATGACGCATGTGAAATAAGTAGGAGAGAATATGTAAAGTTTAAAAACTAATACAGAAAATTACAAACTAATAACAATTTAAATATTTTACGAAAATCTGGTAGGAAGTACAAAAAGGAAATAAATAAAACGTTCAAAACTTATAAGCAGAAAGTAATAAATAAAATCCGTGTCCTGAAAACAACTAATCCTAGAGAATATTGGAATCTAATAAACGACCGTAAGTCTCAAAAAGCATTTAATGATATATCGTTGGAAGTCCTCCATGATCATTTAAAAAAAATGAATCGGGCTGATATAGATGAAACTGAAATAAATATTCCAGTAGTAAACGTAGATCCTTTATTTAATGACCATGTAACAGCAGATGAAATGTTATAATTGGTGCGAACGTTAAAAAGTAATAAATCAAGTGGCAACGATCAAGTTTTAAATGAATTTCTAAAGTATTCACCACCTAAAATAATTGATGTGATAGTCAGACTTTTCAATGTAATATTAGATACTGGTATATTTCCAGAGCAGTGGAGCGTCGGCATTATAAAACCACTGTACAAAAACACAGGCGCGAGGGATAATCCTAACAATTATCGTGGTATAACTATTTTATGTTGCCTTGGTAGGCTTTTTTCAATTTTTTTAAATAGTCGATTGACCCGTTTTGTGGAGGTCAATCAAATTATAGGTTCAGAGCAAGCAGGTTTTAGATCTGGCTTCTCAACAACGGACCATATGTTTGCTTTAAAATTTTAATCGACATATATTTAAGTAAACGAAAACGACTATATTGTTGTTATATCGATTATAGCAAGGCCTTCGACACAATAAGTAGGTCTGAGCTATGGTCAAAACTATTAAAATGTAATGTTTCAGGAAAGATTTTCCGAGTTGTATATAACATGTGTAAATCAGCCAAATCATGTGTAGCCATAAATGGTTTATTGACTGATAATTTTTCATGTCTTATCGGGGTCCGACAGGGTGAAAACCTCTTTTATTTTCACTATATTTAAATAATTTGCAAGAGTTTTTACAAGAAGCGCACATGGGTTTAAAAGAAATACGCGATTTGGCAACACACACTTTTGATAATAATCTTTGCGGTTTTTTTTAAATTATATATTTTACTGTATGCAGATGACACTGTCTTATTGGCTGAATCGCCAAAAGATTTACAAAACTCGATCAATTTGATGGAGGAGTACTGTCATCTGTGGAAACTAAAAATAAATGTGTCAAAATCAAAGGTAACTGTCTTCTCGAGAGGTAAAATTAGAAACAGACCTGAATTTTATTTTGGTGAAAATAAGTTGGATGTAGTTTTTCACTATAAATACCTGGGTTTAAATTTTAATTTCAATGGCAAATTGACAGTTGCCAAGAAAGAATTGTATGAGAAAGGCAATAGAGCTATGTTTTCTTTACTGCGCAAAAGCAGCCAACTGCAATTACCAATAGACATTCAATTACAACTATTTGATGTGCTAGTAAAGCCTGTTTTACTATATGGGTGTGAGGTCTGGGCTCATGAAGGTACAGACATTCTAGAAAAGTTACACCTCAGATTTTGAAAGTATGTATTAGGTGTGAGCGAATCTACATGTACCAATATGGTATATGGTGAACTGGGAGCTACGCCTCTCTCATTAATCACACAAAGTAGAATGGTCATGTTTTGGGCTAGGATAAAAAAAAGTAGAGGAAAATCCTAAAATATCAAGTCTGCTGTTTCAAATACTTTTAAAAATGTACAAAAATGACACCTTTTGCTCACCATGAGTAACGACAGTTAAAAACATATTGGAAGGTTGTGGTTTTGCAGGCGCTTGGGAACACCAACGTCTCCCATTTAGTACAAACCATTTCAACGTCATACTACAGCAACGTATCAGGGACCAATTCCTTCAGAAATGGTCAGCTGAAATAAATATAAGTAGCAAATGGATCAACTACAGGATGTTTAAAACGTCTCTGCATCTTGAAGATTATTTAATAACACTATCATATCACCAGCGATGTACAATGGCGAAATTTCGTTGCAGAAACCACTATCTTCCAATAGAGTCTGGTTGTCGTACTGATATCCCTCGTAATATGAGAGTATGTGAACTTTGTAATGATTTGGGTGATGAATTTCACTTCTTGTTTATATGCCCACGTTTTAGCGAAGCCCGTAAAAAATACATTAAGAAGGTATTGGTTCGAACTCAGCTATATCATTTTGTAATCTTATGAATGTGAAAAGCACCATTCAGCTGGCGAATTTATGTAAATATTTACAAATATTATTGAATTCATTCAAGATCTCTGTATAGTTATTACGAATAGTAACATAGTTATTATAATTACTTCAACCCAGTGTAAATATTGTATTATAAGGTATAATTGTCACCACCATATATGCCCACCTGGCATACACATACATGTCTGTACATATACAGATCTTAAGATGAATAATGATGAATAAACTACTGTCTCACTGTCTTACTGTGATCACTGAGAAATTGAAAATTTTTTGTCAAGTTAAAAAAAAATCCGAGAAAAACTTTTTTTGGAAACATGTTCAACAAAG